>BGZK01002118.1:0-78373 GCA_005406025.1 Eumeta japonica
TTATGTTACATACCAATTAACCATATTCCATCCTCTTTCACCACTTTCATAAATTTGATTTAGATAAGTATTCCCTAAACTATAGGTAAATATAAAATTATCATGACTTGCTCCTCCATATTTAGGATTTACTGATAATATTTTCAGGTTGTTGTCACAAATCTAAAATGAAAATAAAATGAAGATAATAAAAACTAAGCATATGAAGTAAATGTAAAGATGTTTATGTATTTAATTTTTGAAAATATCGTAATAAGTCTGCAAGTTAATCTTTAATGGCTTTATGATAATTTTGTATAAAATTGTGAGGTAAATAAGAAATGAGTTTTTGTTATATCACAATTTCTTAAAAATCTGAAATTGTTATTTGTAATTTTTTATTTTCTTACATTAGGATTTATTAAAGTATAGGAAGTCTCTGAAATTCTTTAAAATATCTTTGGAAGCAATGTATTTTAATGTGAGTACAATTGTTTTGACTAACAAATATGAATAATTATTTTATTTTATCTTTATAATAAGTAATCCTCTTAATTGCTTTAAAATAATAAAATTTTCAGTTCTAATACAAACTATACTTAACTCTACATTTTATTATTGTGCCATAATATCAACAACCATGTAAAAATTGTGATATGACAGGTCTGTTTCTATATTCTAATTTTTATTACAATAGATCACCAAATTAAGAACAACCATTCTTAAAAAAAACTTATTGAAACTTTACAGACCTGTATAACTATAATACATTGTAATATGAGGGCAATGTAACAACTACCTTATTTATCTTATCTATTTTTGAAATTCTGTCAAATTTATTTTGTATAAATTCATATATTTTTTTAATTGACTAACAACATCAACAAAAGCATTAAGTCTACTTACAATTTGCACATTTAATGAATGATATCCCTTCCTGTTGAAGTAACAATTTTCATTTCTTCTTGGCCGTATTACTGCAATATGTGTACAGTCAATACACCCAATCACACCAGCCCATACTTTTGGAAAAATCTGTAATTTTCAATAGGTATATACATAATATACTCATTCATTAGAAGTTCTCATGAAGGTTATTAAAGTGCACATTCTTACTGGTGTTTAACAGCATTCCTTTCCTATGTTGTATTAGGAAATTGTATATATCGTTCACTAATGTTGGTGGAGTGCATCAGTTACTTCTTTATATATTTACTTAGAGCTTGCTGGCTCACGTAATGCCCGTCGCCAGAGCTCTTTGGTATGATCCCGATGCAAAAAATGTAAAGCACACAGAACCTAAAATGTAAAATTTCTAATATAATTATAACTATTAGTACTGTTAAATCTTTATGTTCATATTAAACAGAGATACCACTTTTACAGTTAATAAAGTAATGATTTTAAGTTATCATTACATTCACATTCATAGAGTGAATATATTATTGTTATGATTTAAAAGTGGTAAGGGCATAATTAAATAACACTTACTTTCTGTCGAACTGTTACATCTTGAGAATTTGTAAGTAAAGCGTGCTGTACCAATCGAGCACAAAGAGATTCAAAGGAATCCCTAGACAAACGAAAGGTATGATAAAACTCTAACTCTAACATATTATAGGACGATTTCGTCTTCTTAGTCGCCTTCTATGGACATTTTCTTCGCTTTGAAGAGCCCACAAATAGTGCAATGCATGCATTTTGTTGTAAAACGCAAAGAAACATGAAATTATTTTCACGTTAGTTATTTTTTTTTTCTATAGGTAATTTTCAAACACACTCAAAACAACTATATTGTGTCACCTCGCCGGTCGAAATCGTCGATGGCGACAACTTACACTAGGTGATATGATTTCGATCGGTTTTCGATCAAACTGGTCGAAATCGCCGTTAACGGTTATGTCAAAGTGGGCTTTGTGGTCGCCCGCAATCGCCAAGCTGTCATCTAGAGACAAATCATTCGTTCAACGGCGATCATTTTAGTCGCCCAAATGTCACTAGAGTTTTGTGGTAGCCAATGAAGGATCGAAAACGATGAGCATATTATGCGACAAAGTTGTAGAGATACAAAACATAGCCAAATATGAATGTATATCGAGGACTTTTTCATTTATTTACATAATGTTTCGACCGCGACTCGATCGGTCGACTCGCCGTTATATGTGGGTCTTTTGGTAGACCCGCAGGTAAACGAAGAACGTAACCCACATTTATTTAGAAGATATCAACTTTAATGCATTAGTAATAAGGACTAATATACTTTGATTACATTACATCGCTGCGTCGATATCGGAGCTGGCGTCTAGGACCCGACCAGAAGAAATAGAAGGCGTATTATCGTGTGAGAGGGAGCGGGACAAAGTATTGTGTTGTTGTGATGAGTGAACCGTGAAATTTTTATATTCAATTTGCGGGAAAAGCGCAACGAGAAACAATAGCTCATTGTCTCCGGCAGGATGCATCTGAGCTTTTGTGTCTTTGCGAGTTCGCCCAGAGATGGGGTGAGCACAATAAGTTTACTCAGAAATTACTCCCGCCGGTTCCCATCGGTATCTATCTGAGTTCTCGAACAAAAACCTTCGGTTAAACAATGGACAGTAGCAAACATTAATTTAATTCACTATTAGTTATTGATTGAATATTTTTATAAGGCCACACTGTTGTTATGAAACACATATATTATACAATATATCGACTGCTTAATTCATAACTATAATTAACAAATGCAAACAAATTGTTTAGTTAAATGATTATACAATATTCCTCTCCATTTCTATCAACAAAACAATTTTTTTTTTCAAATGATAAAATATCAATTCGACTCAAAAGCATTTGACAACACATCGATCTCATAAACATCACTGGCCTGTCTACTAAACTCATATTTAGAAATAACGAAATTAACCGTTTTCATCAAAATTTAAAGATTATTATATACATGTTGATTTATGTCACTCCAAAATATAGTCTATACTGACAAAAAGTCTGTCGCTCTGGCGAGCTTTGTGAAAGTTCGCAACATCGCGAAATTATGCGCGTCCAATAGGTACATACAAAAATACTTTCAGGGTGCGCTTGAGTGTGCAGCTTTTCTACAGCGATATGTTTGCAGTTTTTTACATGAAGATTAATGGTATTTAATGCACTTTTTTGTTGTTTTATTTTTTTGAACCGCCCCGAAACTAAAACTTAGTTACACCCTTTCTATGTATGTGTAGTTATACATACACACACACACACACACACATATATATATATATATAATAATAATTTCATACAGTAATTTTATATTTAGTTGTAATTATTAACAGAAATTTTTTAACAGAATGAGCTGTTAATATAGAAATTATATTCGACAGACAATTAATTTTATGAATAATTTTCAAACAATATGCAATATCGCATAAAGGAAATATTAATATTTTTTTTTGAAAATTATGTTTAAAAAGGAACATTGATATTATGTATAATGTAATTATTGAACTCAAACAAAAATACAGGTATTTATTTCCATGTTTTGTAATTTACATACATCAAATGAATTTTGGTAATTTCCAGTAGGTGACGGTTATAGCAAAATGACATTTTAGTTGACAATAAAAAAAGTCATTACGCATTATACTCCGCATATAGTTAATCTACTTATTTGTAATCTAAAAACACATCGATATTAGCTCTGTAGTATGTCAACGGGTAGTGCTAGTAACAGTATTGTATATAAAAAATCACATATCGATGTACGCCTTATGAGTTCTGTATTTGCCAACATTCTATTTGATTAACTATTGCATATTCTTCTTTGGCATTATTTTAAATATTTGTTTATGACATTATATATTAATGATTGACAATAAATCTAAACATGAATATAAATTACTATGTTAATTTGAATGAAAGGTGCAACAGTTTTCTCATAAAGTGTACTACAATATTGAAATGGATTGTGAGACAGAGTTAGGGTTCGCTTATATCGCCCTAATTATTTACACACACTACACTTGCTTGAAATTGTTTTTCTTGACACTTAGTTTAGTTTTAAACATTTGAAACTTAATTTTTTCACTTAAACTGAGTTTTTTTTATATAACATTAACCAGTACTGTATCCGCGTGAGGTTGGGGAACAGATTTCAACTAAACTATTCGGTGAGAGAATGTCTAGCGAGCGCAGTACCGACCGACCTTCTGTCAAATGTGATCAAACTGTCCTAAACGGCTTGAACACATTTGTCAACAGTGACTCGTCCCCTCCGAGCTGTTTAAGGTGCTCGAGACAGATAATACTGGACCGGGACTGTCGCCCATACTACTCCCCGTCGTGGTGAGACTAGCTCAATCCCGTTAATTACCATCGGGCCGTTATCGCTATAAAGTCACAGTCACCCACGAACACCGCCTATTTTGATCGTGTTATACTAGGCTATGTGATACTTTAAATTATAAAAGATTTACAAGCGTTCCAACTAACTCCAGATGGCTTTCTTACAAAATTAGAAAACCTTTTAAGTTAGAACATTTTTGTATTTACTCATTAATACATCATTATAAGTATTTCTTGTAAGAAATGTACAAGAGCTAAGACCTTGCAAATTCTCTTTGCAAAACTAATTTCTTTTGATAATATTTTATAACTTTAAATGTTCTTGGTAGTCACTGAGGAAAGTCTTTCATTAAACTTCTATGACTGCAATATAACTCACTAATCATGGATGAAAATTGTATTGTCTAATATGTCAAAAAGGTAAAAGCGCGGTTGAAGATAAGGAAGCTATTTTTATTCGCTTTATAATTGCGCTTTGATTTATCTCAATAAAGCATATCCATTGGCTATGATTGGTGGAAGAGCGAAATATGGCGATATTTCGTATTTGTTGTAGAATGTCCGCTCAGTTTTATTATCCTATGGTATACCAGTGAAAGAAAGCACTTGAAATGAAACATAAAGAGACGAAATAGGAGATATGGAGTGAGAAGGTGAGGGACAGTGATAGCGAGAGTCGGGCGAGTGCTTATAACCATATTTTAATGTACTAAAACTCAAATTGAATATCGGTGTTTACTGAGTAATTTATATTTCTCTTGTTAACTCAATCTGAACGACATGTAGGAGTGTCGTTTTTAGTCTCATGATTGATTTTGATTGAAAGTAAGGCAACTTGTATTTATTACTCGATTCGTAATAAGAATTTTAAAGAGAAAATTAGCAAGCATTTCTTTTGAATCTTTTAAATGGCATTTCATGTTTCTTTTTATTGGCATGTCGTAAAGTGTAAATAGCGTCACAATTCGAATATATATTTCATAATTCTGTAGTATGTAAGTATTCTTTGTCCGATTAGAATATCGTCTAAGAAACTATTGTTATAAACTTTTCTTATAAATGAAATTTTCTCTAACGGGTGTCATAAAGAGTGATTTGATTTTTAGTCAATATTTATTTCTGATCGAGCTCCAGACTAATCAAAGAAATGGATTGTTAAGCTTGCCATTCCTGATATAACTGAAGATACGAGTCGATATTGATGCTAAGACCCTTTTTCGTCTCCTGCCAAGATTTACCACTGATGTTCGAAGGCACAAACGTCGGTGAAGTTTACGCAACACCCTTTTTTGTATCAGCTTCTTGGTATCATTCGCCACGAAACCTAAAAAATCTATCTGCTCTGCCTACTGCTATGGTTCCATCGCATCAAAATCAAATCAGTCATATCAAATGACATGACTGATTTGATTTGATTCGATGTGTTAATGCAAACTCTGCATTAAATAGACAAACACTTATTTTATCTATTTCTAACAAGTCTCCTTATAATGAAGGTGTGTTTAATATTGATGGGAGCAAATCGATATTTGATTGCAGATATGAGTAAATCATAAAACAGTAAGAATCGTGGAGTTTAATCTAACCAAATCCTGTGAAAAAAAAAAGATAGCTTCATATTTCTTTATTCTCGACACTTCTTGTTGGGTAGTGCCTAAACCACAACAATTCGTAATTGGCAGGATAAGGTATGTATGAAAAAAAATTGTTTTTTAAATTTTTCATCTGTCTGTCTGTCCAGGGTATCTTTGGGACGGCTTAAACGATTATGATACAACTTTCACTGAAAGGTAGAGGAGCTTGCTGAACCATATTTAGGCTATATTTTATGCCTAAAATATCTAGATTTTCAATGGAAAGAAGGAACCGAGATCGAGGTTGGAAGCAGAATTGGAAGCGATACTTAGAACGATACGAAATCGATAATGAGGAGTGAGAACGGGATCAAAACGAACTCGGTCATTAATCGATATAAAAGATGCAAGAATTTATTGTATTTTCACATGAGCAGAGACGCAAGTGAAAACTGTCTCCAATAAAAAGTAGTTTCATGAGATTTATTAAATTTTACTGATTTAAATGAAATTTAATAAGGAGATAGCTAGTACATAATGAAAAGATACACGATATATTTTTTTATGGTTCCCGAAGAATTACTAAGAACTCTTTTTAACCGATTTCAATTAAATTTAGTATGGAAATATCTGGATGCCAATGAAAGGATATGCAATACATTTTTTTAAATTCTAGTATCGATTAAGTTCTTAATATTGAGTATCATTAACAATCCTTGAGTTTGATCTAGTTAAGTGAAAATTGCACCAAGTTTTTTTCTTATTAGTACAGAGCGAATGTTGAGAGTGGCTCAAAAATAATATCACAGAACACAAGCAATGGTTCAATGGTTGTATTCTGTGATATTATTAAACACTCCTACAATTTCATCGATTTTAACGAAATATGACATAGAGATGGCTTAAACCAAGGAAAAAGATACAGACTACCATTGTTACGGGTTCAATGAAAATTACTAAAAATCGTTCTAATCAAACCAATTTTGGTGAAATTTGTCTGATTGTATTGTCTGCATGTTTATTGTATTTTCATGACTAAATCGCTGACCCCATTTAAAAGATTTGCCATAGAGATTTGCATTCTAAAAAATCTGAAATGTATTACTTTTTATTGCAGGAAAGGTTATCAAAAATGTAGGTGCTTAAAAAACAAAATAAAATCCACGCTAATGTAACACTAAGAATAAACGCGAGAACTAAGTCCGCGCGGACCAAACCGCAGATCAAACGCTTGCAATATAATAAACGTGAGAGTTTGTGATGTTGTTTGAATGTATGGATGTTTTTGACTCATTTGCACATATACGACTGAAATTACTTCGATAAAATTTTGCAAAGAGACATACCACTTCGGACTTAATACAGAATACTTTTTTCTACATAACCGGTTCCTACAGAACAAAAACCGGGATCAGTATTCAAAGCGACATTGGAATCCGCATCGAATGCGAAATCGGTTTTGGAATCGAGCGGGACCAAGATCGAAAACGACAACGGAACTAAAAACCAACAGCGGAACCGAAATCGAAATAGAAAGCAGGGTATTAATCAACCGTATTAATAGCACGGATCAGTCGATAAAAAATGAAGGAATTCGCGGGTATCCACGCGAGCTGAGCCGCGAACGGACAGGTAATTAGGGCTGATAAGTCTTTGTTTGCTAACTCTTCTGATCTGGGTCAACAAACTTGGCAAAATATTTTTATTTTATTGTAAGGAATTTATTGTGTCTGGTCCGGACTTAGGTTAAGAAGTGATTTTTTTTGTCAGTACCTATAGCTTAAATGAACCTAACAATTCGTTTATAAAGGAGTGCCTGTAGATAGCCGTTATTTCAGAAATATTGACAACGAACAGATGCCACGGGGATTGTCAAATCTCAATGACGCTATTTGCGAAAGCGATAAAAATAATTGACTAGAACCGGTATGAGAATATATGGCACCGAAATCCTAATTCCGACTGGAATTAATTCTTAAAGGCACAGTTATGTGATCACCCCACATTTCTCTTTTAATTTCTACTGGGTAGCCTCGCCGCTCAAAACTCTCAAATAAGTCAAGAGTTAAAAGTGTCTGTTGTCGTTGAGTGCGCTGAAAATTATTTTGTTTTGTGAATCAAATATTTATTTCAGTCTATAATATTATTTAACCACATATAATAAATTTTTATATCAACCTAATTTGATAGGTAATTTAATCTCGCCCAATTCATTAACACTAAAAAATTTGTTAAGATGAATCGAATTTTATTTATTGAAGCACGAAATTGAATATATTATTCATTAGCATAAATAAGAGAAGGTAGAAACATCGTCATGCGCCTACCCGAAATGGACAATTTTTAACTCATTCGTCGTTACGTTCCGATTAGAGGATGGTTAAGGAAAATAGACATCATAATGTCAAATATGAAAATCATTTCTTATCATTTTACAACTGCCTCTATAATATTACAGATAAGCCGAATCGCACCGATCGCAAACGGAAAATGAGTAGAAACACACAGATTACCTTTGAAATCGCCAGCGAATTCGATATCTCTTCAGATAAGCGCCATTGAAGTGTGTTTGCTGTGACACATTTTCTTCCAATTTCCGTAATCTGTGGTTAAACCTGCGCACACGGCGCCTACTTTCGTTGATAACACGCACCGAAAAAGGAATTTCAGTACACGTTTTTCGAGCTCCTTTTTTGCATATGAAAGCAATTCCTTTAGCTTCATTTATAATACGCCGGTTCGAAATGCATGCAAATTCCAATTATTAATGTGGGGAAAAATCCAAAAACGATATGTCCGACATTCGAACAAAAATAGGACTTTTACAGGTAGACTGTTTTCATTCCAACAATACAGACAAAAATAAAGTCAGCATCACACTTACCGACTTTTCCTTGAGAAATACGTCTGCAAACAGAACGTTTGATCGAGATGATAAAGGCAGTAAAGATAACTGACCATAACTAACTTAAATATTATTATAATAAATAACAATATTCTTTGTAATTTGTATAACGTTGTCTATTTATCATCCAGTCTTTAGATACACAAACACTGTGTAAAGTTTGTTGTATACGATTGCCCTGGGATAAAGGGTCATGTTATATCAGAATTGGAAAAGTTTATATTTCATTGGAATCTATGTTCTTTACTTGTGACAGTAGTCAAAGCAGTAATAATTATCTTATGATAAGCAAATTGATAATAAAGCAAATTATCAAAAAAATATTTTTTTTTTTTGCAAAATGTAGTCGAGAAATTACACAATAAAAAAGTACGTAAAAGATAAATCGGGTTTTTGTTGATAATACAAGATCTGACTGCAAGATTTCTACGTCCATCTGTTTTTTTTTTTCAAAATACAATTTTCATTTATTATTTAATGATTAGAGGAATTTAATAAATTAAAGAATATGTTTCTGCTGGGTTGCCAATTACAATATGGCTACAAGTATTCTTAGACAAAATTTAATTAAAAATGTTTTTTGAACTATTTCGTTCCCCGTTTTCAAGATTAATTACAACTTATTTGAAAAATACATGTAAACAACTTCAAAAGTTTGGGTTGCCATATTTCATTTCGTCGAATCTCTTTGCAACCAGGTGTCAACAAGCCTAGGGGTTGAGGTTAAATGAGAAATGGCAATCCAAGTTTCTATGTTTTATGATATGAATCTATTATTTGGATTCACAGTTTAAGGCTACTACATACTTCAAACAGTAGCCGATCTAAAAAATTCGATTTTTCAAGCAATTTGTGAAAAATACAATCATATACTAAAATGTTCAAAAATAGACACCCTAAGATTTTAATACAAACTACAAATGAGAGTAAAAAATTTGCATATATAATTATATGAAAAAAACGATTTGAAAATTTTAAATTGAAATATCTTTGAAACTGAAATTGAGAGATGCTATTAATAATTGCATCTCTCATTACATGAGAGGAAAGAAAAAATTCTTGTCGAGGGCAGCTATTTTTCACATTTTTAATTTATTCTACACAACTAGATAATTAAATTGACAAAATAAAATACGCGCTCTTCATTGTTTACCAAGAGAACAACCTCCTAATATAGATAGCATAAAGATGGTAATATTTTTTTAAAGCTCTCAATGCAACTCAAGTAGGCGCTATGTTCGCACGTGGTTCTTGCGTCTTTTATTCAGTCGCTTATCATTCTGAGTAATTGACTGATTTTTATCTATATAAATAAGAATGAATCGGCATAATGTATGTACGCTCATCACTTCCGAACGACTGTTCCAAATTGGATAATTCTTTTATTGTTGTGTTCGTTATTATCAGGATAAGGTTTGAATAAAAGAAAATGACGCTGTGTGTGTCTTTATGTGTGTTTGTCCGGGGTATCTTCGGAAGGGCTGAAGAGATGGAGGCGGAATCGAGATCGGGAACAAAACCGGAGTCGGGTTTAGACTAGGATAACCCTTTACATCTATCAGTTAGTCTGTTTGTCCGCGGTAGCTTCAAAAGAACTGAAGAGATGGAACCGGAATCGAGATCGGGAACAAAAACCGGAGTCGGGTTTGGATTAGGATGACCCTTTATATCTATCAGTTAGTCTGTTTGTCCGCGGTAGCTTCAGAAGGGCTGAAGAAATGGAGTGGAATGGAGATCGGGAACAAAACCGGAGCCGGGTTTAGACTAGGATGACCCTTTACATCTATCAGTTAGTCTGTTTGTCCGCGGTAGCTTCAAAAGAACTGAAGAGATGGAACCGGAATCGAGATCGGGAACAAAACCGGAGTCGGGTTTGGATTAGGATGACCCTTTACATCTATCAGTTAGTCTGTTTGTCCGCGGTAGCTTTAGAAGGACTGAAGAGATCGAACCGGAATCGAGATCGGGAACAAAACCGAAATCGGGATTTTACTAGGATGACCCTTTATGTCTATCAGCTTGTCTGTTTGTCCGCGGTACCTTCGGAACGACTGAACTGATCACCATGGATTTTTCAGAGGAAGTTAGAGAAGCTTACTGGGCTACATTTAAGATACTTTTATCGCGATATTTTTAGGGTTTCTGCGTGGTATAAAACCGTTGAACATGGGATGATTTATTGAAATTTTATGAAAAGTGGAATTGAAACCTAGGTAGGAAAAAATAAAATCGGAGTTAAATCGAGAGGAAATTAAGGACGTGGGCGGGATCGGAATAATGATGGATGTATGGATCACAGTGGTATCAGTGGACACAAAAGATGTAGGAAATCATTCTATGCTCACAAGGGAGGAGCCGCGGGCAACAGCTATCTATATAAAAAAATCAATGTATGTTTGTCCTCTATAGGTGCCTAATCTATTGATCCGATTACGACGAAACTTAAGTGATATGCTGCACACATGTCAGGGAATATTTCTAAAAAAAAAAATATAATTTTCTCCTGCGTATTTGTATTATTAAACCGAAATACTAAAAACTCTACCAAAAAAAAAACTAAACCAATTCTAAAAACTCTCATTAATAGATATTTGCACTATTTTGAGTAAATTAGGCTGCTATAGTCTCTGCCTACCCTTCCAGGAAATAGGCGTGAGTTTATATTATTATTATTAGGCTGCTAACATATACCTCTGGCTTCGACCATGAATTTATATTCCTAAGATGAGTTTATAATTCTTTAACACATAGAAAGCTACTGTACCTCGAGTACTATAGCTTCTATTTTATTCTGATATTGGTATTTATCCCTTGCTTTGTGCAAATTGGAATTGAAAGCTGGATAGGGAGCGAATTTAAGAAAGGGACAAGATCAAAATTTTTAAGTATGACCGTTTTGTGTTTCGTATATTATGCTTACTAGGGTTTGTCCCCGACTCCAAACATGTATTTTTATTATTGAACCGGACTACTACACTGAATCTAAAACTTCATTTGTCAAACATCGTCAGAGAAAGCTATACTATCCTCGAGTAACATTGCCTATATTTTATAATGATATTAACTTCTAGCTTCGTTCAAATCGGAACGGAATCGTAGCGGGAATCGGGATTAAAAGTGGGACAGAAATAAGAATCGAAAACGGTACTAGGATTAGAATCGAAAGCAAAACCAGAAACGAAATTGAGAACGAGACTAAGGTCGGAAACGAGTGTGGGGACGGGATCAGAATCAAAAGTGTGACAGAGATCTGAATCGAAAACCAAACCAGGACTGAAATTGCCGTCGATCGAGTTTCAGAGTTTTCCCCATAACTTGACATATTAGGGTTCTGGGATTCTATTTCGATCATTTTCCTAGTGGTGTCTCTCTCTTTCTCTCTCTCTCTGTGTGTGCGTGTACGTTTGCGTGGGCGTGTACACGCGCGCGCAAGCCTGTTGTATGGAAGCCTCTCATGATTTTGGAATCGACTATCTGATCGAAACAGTTTGCGACTTTCGAAAGGAATCCACTCAACTGAGACTTGGAGAACAGACTTAAAGAAACAGGTCGCGGATATTCATTATTTGACTTTTTTTGTAATGTTATGTTTAATCAAATTTAAAACTTTTGCGAATTGTTCTTGTGAAAGTCGAAAGCATTCTAAAACTTTTCACTATTACAAGTCAACTGTTTAAGAATCAAGTTAGAAAATGCACGATGAACAGCATTGACTTAAAACTTTGGTCGGGGGCTGTATTGATAATGCATAGTATCCTTGTATTCCAGAGAACGATGCAGCCGTAATAGTTTTATCCTACGGTGAAACTCTTCAACGGTGAACAGCATAGACTTGAGACTGCATACAGGTTGATCTAACGATAGATAGTGTCTTTATACACCAGATGACGATGCAGCCGTGCAGGTTTCTTCCTACAGTGTATTTCACCGTAGGGTTTCCTTCTACGATGGAACTCTTCAACAGTGAACAGCATAGACTTGAAACATTCAATACGGACTGTAATGATGAAGAATCATGTCATCAATTTTGTATTTCATATGGTCCATGAGTAACAGTCTGCTGACAGACAGACGAACAGCGGAGGTTTAATAATAGGATGCCATTGACACCATTTGGCTATGGAATCCTCAAAACTGTCTACCTTACGAGAACTTATACTTTTCGGTAAAAACAACAATATCTTCATTAACATTAAAAATTAGAGTATTCAAGATAATAAAGTGTTTCAAATATCAATATACGATATGATCGAGAACTTTTTCTCTACAGGAATATTTGACGAAATTGCGCATCGTAAAAGATAAAACTTTGTTTACCCTTCTATATTTTATTAAATTTAATCGTAATGCTTACATACACTTATGCAGGGGCGTGCACAGAGATTTCATACAGAATATGAAAAGCTTAAAATACCTACTAGTTTTAGCATTGTTTCTGTAGATGGCCCACCGACGCGACAGTAAATATCTTTATACTTTGTACACCCCTGCACATATGAGATAAGGTATCTTCTATGCTGTATTAAATTTAATCGTAATGCTTACATAAACGTATAAGACAGATTTTATCGTTTTGCACGTTTGTCATATAATACTAAGTAATCAAAATGAAAGTGGGTATCGTTTATACACTTATTTACTATTACAATTTTGTCTAAACTAGCACTTCTCCTAAATTAAATAAAGAACTTCATAAAAAATAAGGTCATAGTGCCTTTTCGAAAACAGCGTGGGCTTAGTAATAACACTAATGTGCTATCGGAGATGGAATCTCCAAGGCCACGCCCTATGTATTTATCTAGTCTAGATTCAAGTAATTTCTTATTTACTACGATATTTATTATATTGAAATAATTTAATTTTTGTCAATTATATTGAATACACTGCATTATCCAGATGAAATTCTAGTGTAGAAGAGGCTCAACTTAAATTGGCAATTGTAATGAAAGTTACTACACCTTGGCTAGAAATAGACAATTAGTGGGCTATAACTACAAAGACTCGTCTTCAATATTGTTACAACCAGCAGAGCACGCTTCTTGTATATTTAAATGAATACTCAATGCTTAACGGTCCTAATGAATACAAACTCCTTCTTGCAGACTGTAACCGATTATATCCTGAAACATGTGATGACATACTGCAAATCTCTGAGCAAAACTAAAGCAAGAAAAAGACCGGTTGATCATTTCAGTTGTGGCAACTTTAGTCAAAGGCGGGATATTTATTTAAGACTACCAAAGACCGATTCATCATTTCAGTTGTGGTAGCATTAGTCAAAGGCAGGATATTTACTTAAGACTACCAAAGACCGGTTCATCATTTCAGTTGTGGCAACTTTAGTCAAAGGCAGGATATTTATTTAAGACTACCAAAGACCGATTCATCATTTCAGTTGTGGTAGCATTAGTCAAAGGCAGGATATTTACTTAAGACTACCAAAGACCGGTTCATCATTTCAGTTGTGGCAACTTTAGTCAAAGGCAGGATATTTATTTAAGACTACCAAAGACCGATTCATCATTTCAGTTGTGGTAGCATTAGTCAAAGGCAGGATATTTACTTAAGACTACCAAAGACCGGTTCATTATTTCAGTTGTGACAGCATTAGTCAAGGGCAGGATATTTACTTAAGACTACCAAAGACCCGTTCATCATTTCAGTTGTGGCGGCATTAGTCAAAGGCAGGATATTTACTTAAGACTACCAAAGACCGGTTCATTATTTCAATTGTGGTAGCATTAGTCAAAGGCAGATTATTTACTTAGGACTGCCAAAGACCGGTTCATCATTTCAGTTGTGGCAACTTTAGTCAAAGGCAGGATATTTACTTAAGACTACCAAAGACCGATTCATCATTTCAGTTGTGGTAGCATTAGTCGAAGGCAGGATATTTACTTAAGACTACCAAAGACCGATTCATCATTTCAGTTGTGGCAGCTTTAGTCAATGCCATTGAGGATGAGATGAATTTCTGAATCAATTCTTGTTATAATGTTCTAAGTGTAATCTGGATTGGAATTTGATGTTTAATAATGACCATTCACAGGTAGTTACATTTATGTCAGTCGTTTTGAAAGTAACAAAAAGTTTATAAACTGTTTCATTATTTCCTATAAATAAAATATAGTGTAATATAAATAACAGTAATTTTTAACTTAAATAAATATGTTTTCACAGAATATAGACTTATGAAATATAAGCTATTAAGTATATTGGTAAATTTCAGTACTTAAACAGTAAATTAATTTTTATTAAATTAGAATTTTGTATTGTATCAGGTAATCCAGAGATAGTCTTGAATGTAATGCTGCTTCTTTTACCCCTGTTAATAAACATCACATATCTAAAAGGAAAAGGAGAGGACTTCTAAAGCCACAATTCAAGACAATTTCATCTTTCAGATATATTCTTTGGCTGATATGGAAACTAGTTTGGTTGATCATAGAAAACTCTTTTGACATTAAATTTAACATTTCAACCACTTGTAGTATACATTGGGGAAACCTTGTCATCTACTAAAAAATGTATGGTGATTATACAAAATACATATTATGAGTTCCGAACACTAATTATTGCTGATGACACAGCTTTTAGAATGTTTCATGCTATTGCTGTTGAATGCGTCTATTAGCTCATGACATTTGGTTTTTTATTCAAAAAGCTTTTTTTAATATTGAAACACGATACGACCAACATATCTCTCAATCTATCAGAACATTCCTCGTTGATGTTAATCTAAAGGTAAGATAGATGTTAATTAGTAATACACGTAAGGCATAATTTTCCATAATTAAAGATCTTCTACATTATATACCTCAAAATTGTATACCTTATTGGACTTATATAAGTGTGGAGAGCGTGGCTGCTACAGGCAATTCACTTCTTTAATTGCCTTCAGACGTCATTTAAAATCAAAGCATATTTCAAAACCACTTGCAAATTTTCAGTCAGTACCTATTAATGTGACCGCTGTGAATAATTTTCAAGATAAAAATGTTGCATCTATTTTGGAAAAATAGGGACCATCTGGTATTGATCCTGCTAACAAACTTGTTCAACATACTACACAGTTTATTTCCTCATAAGTCCTCGTTATATGGCAATCCGTCAATTTCTCGTTCAGATAATAGTAAAGGGTTTGAATTCCTTTAATGCCAATCTCGCTGAACTGATTAAAATTAGTATGAAATCTCATGTAGCATTTGGAAATGACACCAATATGGATGACATTCCCAAAATGGTAAAATATAGCATGTTTCCTTTTAGGTCTGAATTTCAAAGACTGGAGATGTTTTCTTCTTTAGGAACTTATATAGATCCAATTGAAGTGGTTCTAAATTATCGAAGAGACACAAAAATTAGCCTAAGATAAGAGTTGTTGAAATCAAAACCGTCCACAATGGAAGTGATACCGTTATGAAATATTTTCAAGCAGTTTCTTTTTCTAATCTATCTAAGACTATCTGGAGATACACCATGGTCTACTTATACCACCTCGAAGAGAGTTGGAAAGAGAGTGGAGGATCTGAGGGAGTAACTAGTTGTATTGAAATTGTAATGCAGAGACCAGTATGGCAGTAAAATGTTGGCGCTCTACAATTTTGGTTTTGCCTCTCATTATTTTGAGATAATTTTGAAGTTTGCAATCCTTTTGGAAGTCATGTGGGCATTCTTAATTGGGAGACTCAATAAAATTACATATTCATGTTAACTATATGTCATCCTTATGATAGGAATACATTTAACAATAAAAACATATTTCAGCCTGCAATTACTGACCTTAATTATTTGCAAGAAACAGGTATTATTTTTGATGGGATTTTTTTCAAAGGAATCATAAAGTTTTGCGTTATTTGTTTAACAGGTGACAATTTAAGATTAAACTCGATTTTGAGATTTATAGAAGGTTTCGAGCAAATTATTACTGTAAAATTTATAATTTAAATAAGAAAACAATGCAGAACATAATGCTTGAAGACAGTACTCTCTTAAGAATTAAATCCTTCTACGCTATTCAATCGGAGTTCAATGATGTCTCCAAAACTGGAATCAAGCAAAAATGCTGTAAGCCGGAACTTAATAATTTTGATGTCTTTGCCAGTGTTGCTGTAGATATTATTCATGACTTTTTAGAAGGTGTAGCTCGCTACGTCATGACATTTGTTATCAATTATGATATTAAAAAGTCTCTTCCACATGTTGATACATTGAAAGAGAAATTGCGTTCGTTCGATTATGGTCCAGATTAAAAATCAAAACCAACAACTCTTTTATTTTACAACAAATAAGTTAAATTGTAAACTTCTACAATTGAAATATAAACATTGATTGGGTACTTTGGACTTATAATGGGTTATTATATTCCCATTGGAGATGAAGTTTGGGAACTTTATCTCTCTATGGGCAAAATATTTGAGCGGCTAATGAGTCACAGGGTATATATTGCCACAGTTTAACAGTTGAAATACTTCATTAGTGACTTTAATCAGTTATATTATAAGCTTGCTCGTGAAGGTTTAAAGCCAAAGTTTCATTTTCTTACATACTACACTTCAATGCTTCTGAAATTAAAACCATTACGCCATGTGTGGTCTATGATATTTGAAAGTAAACACAGGCTGTCAAAAATAGCTGCCGCAATATCTTGTAATAGGCGTAATATTTGTATATTATTGGAAATGAAAAATCAATTTATTCTTAATCATTTCCTCTTTACAAAAATTTTTCCACCTAGTTTTGAATGTGAGGAAAAAGGTCCGATACCATAAAATCAAACATTCAATGTCAATTCCAATGTTTTAATTTATTTTTCTGTGCCTTGGGTGAAACTTGAGATATTTTGTGGCAAGGTTCAGATGTGGTTATATTAGAAATTTCTAATAAAACATGCTTACCTATTTTTGGACTGATGGAAACAATTCTGCTTACAGAGAACAATGAGATATACTTTTTGTGTCTATTATTTGATACCATATTTTTTGATGAACATTATTATGCATTTACGGCAACGCACACTACCGAAAGTGAATAGAAATTCTAGTTTGTTTTTTACACAGCGATGGCCAATAGATTAAGATAAAATTAAATGCATTATATTATTTAATTGGTATTTGTCAATCTTACTAGCGAAAATGATATATTATATAATACATCCACATTTAATAATAAATATTTTTTAGAAAAACCTTAATTGTAAATATACATATATGTATAGAAATGGATTTCCTAATTAATAATAACAGCTTAATAATATTGAATACAATACAAATTGTCGCCTCTTAATCAACATAGTACATGATGAGATTCACTAGCTTGTGTTAAAACATGTTAAAGCAAATAGTTGTATTAAATCGGTTGTTTCTTACATGCATGAGAAATTTCATCATAAAACAAGAAAAGCTTTTTAATAAGACCAAAAACACTAACCTAGTGTTTTTGATCCAAAAATAGATTCTACAGAAATAATTGGACCACCAGATGTGACCAGCATATTTGTACCAAAGATGACTTCATTGTCGACCATAGTAACGCATATTTAATAAAATTCGTAACATCACGCTATAGGTAAGAAAAGGTATTTGGAACCGTACAGAACGACGGAAAATGTCTTATAAGAAGTTCATTAGACTCGTAAAGTCAGTACAAATCGGTGGTGAATGAGGACAAGCAGATCGTAAAAGAAAACGAAAAAAGTCCGAACTATCCTGATAAACTCATGACAGCTAAGTCACTATTAACGTGACATAAGGCAATTATAACAAAACAGTTATCTCAAAGCCACTTATCGTCAAGCTTAACGTGACTTCATTGTCTCTTACTTACTTTGAATTTCGTCTTACGTAAACTGCAAACCGTCTGCTCAGAACGTCGTATGGCTTATGATACGCAGGAAATCGTATTACCTGCCGGTTATTAATGTCTTTCGAGAATTTTAAACACACCTCCAAATAAAATGGAAAAGCCCGGACATAGGCCATCGTGTGCAGCGTCACTGATGACGTCACTGTTTTAGCCGCGCTTTCCCTTACGTCATTTTAGGCCTTCAGCGTCGACGATTATTTTGATCGTATTACTTTTGGTCGGTTTTTTGCCTAACCACCGATGGAATACGCCTGTGTTAAGGTGTTTTCTGTCTTACATTTTTTCCGTGCCCTAAGAAATCGACCCTATTTCTTTTTGAAGTGCCCGGTTATTAGAATTAAAATATAATATAAAATCCGTGAACTCTGAAACGTAACAAATCCGATTTCATACGTGAATGTACTAAAATCCGTGTAGTGTATTTGAACAGAAACGAGCTGGACGTGTAGGAGCTACGACGTAGAAAGTGCCTTCTAGAGTGTATGATGGTGCAAAATCCTAGTTATCTATAGCGATAAAATATGACATAACATAACGAGTGTTATCCTATAATTTTAAATGAACAATTCTTATATATTCGAATTAAATAAATAAAAATTTTGAATTAAAAACACGGCTGTCTCGGAAATGGCCTTACGACTTTGATGTAAAGTTTTATTTTGACAGAGTTTTGCTTTTTAAATTTATCTAAAGAGGTCCTCGGGTAAAACAAGTTTATTCCAAACATAGTTTTATTTAACACCATTTAATAGAATTTTGAAGTTATTTTAAATTGCTATATCATTGTTTCTCGACAACAAATGGTAACTACATGATATGAACTGTACAGATTGGGTCATGTGAACATAGAACGTAGACATATCATGTAGTATACGAACTATGTCATGATCGCCGAAGGTTTCTATCGCAATCCTTGTCCATTATTACACAATAGATACAGAAATACGGCGACAAAGAAATTAATACAATATGGCGGTACATTTAAGTGTCCTTTCGCACAATACGAAACGCTTTCAATAGTTCTTAGTCCGTATCATTACGCGATCCAGTAAGGATCAGCATAGTAACTAACAAATTGAAGATCGATTGCAGTATATAATAAGTGTACGCGCAATACACATGCCCCCGGCACCCCTCCCTCATTAAAGTCTCGACTAAACAATTGAATTTATCGTGTTTTTTACAGGTTTTTATATAACTTGATATGTTCGCTTGCATGTATGTAGACGTGTCCAGTACAAAGTTTCGACTCGAAATTGACAAAATTCTTACATAAACTGTGATTGACTTTGCTGATCTCGTCTCGTCCCGGAAAACTCGTCTACGAACTTCAGATGTAATTCAGATGTAAACACGTTTAGTTTTGTTAAAATAATGTAAATTTAACCATGTCCTGCTCCTGTATTCAGAACTGTCCTGTTATACGAGAACGTAAAATGACGAAGCCTAATCTAGACTAGGCTCCGACTAAGACTCTAGTCTTAAATATTTTCCAATTAATTTTTAAACATTTTTTAATCGACGACTTGTTGTTGTAGATTTCGAATTTTATCGAAATTACATTCGAAGCAGTAATAAATGTGCGCTTAAATTAGTTATGAGGTATACGAAGTAAATATAAAGCATGTAAAGCAAAGAGACAAATAAATACAATATACATTAAACATTTCTCTACACCTATGTCGTTCTTCTTAAAGCGGTTTTCCATTGTTGATCGAAATAAAATTTATCAATTTTTGATAATTTTCATATCATCCGCTTAAGAGAAAAATCATGAATTATATCGCGAGTATAAGAAACAAATTTTTTTGTAACTTCTATCATTTGCATACATACATCAATAAATTACAGATATTAACACTTACGTAGTGTACGATTTATGCTCACAGTTCATAAAAATAACCGTAACAAAACAAACTAAATATATTAAAAATAAATTACTTACCTACTTTATTTTTTACTTGCAACCGTATAGTAGATTAATATGGAAAGTAATATATTTGTTAATGAAGTCTATATTTTTATTAGACGCGATAACAAAATGTGAAATCAATATAATAAAGTAATTGCACTTAAATATTTTTCTGTGTCCCTTTCCGCTAACAGACTTTTGCAAGTAATTGATATAAGACTTTTGGCAACTATGCGGAAGAAAAAAACAACTCATTGATAACTGCCCTAAAAAATATTAACGAATATTACCATATATATTTTTCTCGTGATGCGTTAGTCTTTGCATAACATCTTTGCGCAATTTGATCTGTTAGAATGTTCCAGATTACAATAAATCTTGTTTATTTATACTTACTCGAAGAATGTTGCAGATCACTCGCCGAGAAGTTTATATACTCGAATTCGAGCACTGACAAGACAGTTTTTTTTGGCGATCAGTGAGTTCGTAAGTTAAGTGCGATCGATAAAAAGTGCTGAAGTGGTTTCGTAATGCATTTCTGTATTTCATTTTTACTGCAAATGAAACTTTAATTTTTTTTGAGTGTTCTCTTTTCATACTTTTTTAATTCTCGAATCCCGATGGGGTTTCTTCGTAACAAAATTCGATATTCGATATCAATATTCGATACAAAGGATAGCATCACAGCTTTCTAGTACTGCCTGATTGGCAACTCAATAGATTATATTACGGGTCAGTGAGGGATTTACACATTTGCCGCCGGTATACTATTTAAATTTTGCCACCCTACCGATGTCTACGATTCGATACCATAGTTCAGAATCATATTAATTGTATTTTTTTGATCATGGAAATTGTATCTTTATGATGTATGCACTATCTTCGTAATTAGACCACCTATTCCCCGTAATTAGTATTACTGCGAATTAGAGGATCGATTTGTCAGTTATATTTACAATTCAACGATTTAGTTAACTTTGCGCAAGGAATAGCATTTGGATATATTTCCTAACTAATAAAAGCTTAATAGTGTACTGCTAATGAAGCGGGGTAAGATATACCGTAATAGTACTTTCGAATAATGTACATTCGATAAATGGAACTAGATAATTTTTATAGTTCTTACTTACAGCTTAAAAATAATATAAGCTATTATCAATTATATAAGGCTCATGACAAGAATGAAATTCAATTAAGTTATAAAACTTCTACAGTTTCTTTTTGTGTTTTTACATTCCAAACGTGACTACACAAACTGTAGAAAAAATTATCTAATTGAAGAAACATAAATTACATGTCGAATTTTTTGTGTAGACCTGGTAACAATATGCATGAATATTTAAAATTTTTGTAAGACGTAAAAAAAATTTGGCCCCAAATTTGTCGCCTCTGAAATCTGCCGCCCTAGGCTTCAGCTTGCTGGTAAAATTCGCTACTGCTCTGTGTATTGTTGTATCTATCCGAATGAATAGTTAATAAAGAACAGTTTATTTTAAAGAGATAAAACGTAAATTAATAATACATATAACCCTTTTATTATGTCCCAATACAATTCTAATCGCATAAATATCGATCGATATAAAGAATATGCGACGCACGTCGGTGAACTTCGCCGTCTGCCCTTCCAGTGTCGCCCTTGCCGAGGACGAGGCCCTCTGAGTGTTTACGCGGCCTGTTTACGCGTCGGGCGCGCTTCGTCCCCGTAATATCAATAATGCTCGTTACAAAATTTTCTTGGAAAGTTCTCACGGGGCTTTTAGAATATTCAGCGCGTTTGAATTTTTATGAAATTGAATCGCTATCGATTTATGTTTCTTAAGAAATTCGAGCTCTCTAAATCGTATTATTTTTTGTGCTTTAGTATCACTGATAAACACAAATTTATCAAGGGCGAGTTGAACTCGCACGTCATGGGTTCTGTATCTAACACATACTTTTCACACGGCTTCGCCTTCTCATTTAACTATCAATTGACGGCCCAAACATACCCTATTATACTTTTGGAGCAGTCTAAGTTCAGCTGCAAGACGCTCGCTCTCAATTCCGAAGAAAGTGGATGAAAATTCGAGCATGTTCCAATATTTTTTCAAATTTAAATGATTTCATTTATGCATTAATATCACTCGTTAGAGGTGAATGCGTAGGGCGCAATGAAAATTGCTGGAACGAATGAGAAAATTTTACTATGAATAGTCAAAATTTAATTTATTGTTCCTCTAAATATTCTCAGTTAGCATAGATGCACTTTTTATACGAATAAACCAACTTTCAAAACATTTATGCCAGTCCTCCCTAGTGACCTCGGAAACATGTTTTTCGTATTTTTCAACAGCCTCTTCTGGTGATGAAAAAGTTTTTTGCGAAAAAAAAAAGTCACAAGGTGCCACGTAGGGACCGTATGCATGATTGCACATAAGTTCTACGTTTTTCTCCTTCAAAAATGCATTTGTTTATTTGGCCGTGTGAGAACCTGCATTGCTGGCATTATCGCAGTACCATGATTTTACGGTTTGACGGAGCCGTCGACACTGGCAAACCTGATACGGTTCGATTGCTGCTTTGTTTTGGGGTCGTAGCTATAAATCCATGTTTCGTCATTCGTTATTATGGCCCACACCAAATTTTACATCTCTTTCTTGAATCTGGTTTTGCAAATCGTCTTTTCTTGAAAGTATGGCATTGCACCTAGTAACACGGTCCGTTTTTCAAGCCTCAGTAAAATTGTATGGAATCCATCGCGAGCACAGCTTTTTCATACCCAAATGTTCGTGTAGATTTGATTATATTTGTCCCATGCTTATGCCTAAGTATGCTAGAATCTCATGGTAGGTCACATGCCTGTCTGTTTCGATCATACGGTGCACAGCATCGGCCATCACGAAATTCGTCACTGAGATTAACACGACCGCGCTTGAATTCTGCAAACCAGTTATAAATAGTCGTTTTGCAAGGTGCCTGCTCAGCTGGAAAATTACACTTAAAATCGTAGAAAATCATATTACGAAAATGTACACGTCTTATAAAATGACGCCACAATTTAAAAACAATTATTGACAGCTAGATGAAACAAATTGTATTCTACAGTCAAGTAGTTCCATTTTCAAATGTAGTAATTATTTTTAAATATTGTTTATGTAAGTTGGCCAGTTCTAGAAACTTGTAAGGCGCCCCACGTAATAGCATTATGAGTAAGTAAATATACCTTTTTATTCCAAAGCTACGTAAAAGCCACTCTTGTTGCGTATGAAAACAGCAATATCCTCGCAACCGTTAAATAACAGTAAAATGACTACTAAACTTGGATATAAACCTAGTGCACATTTTTTTTTGTAAAAATTTCATGATATGTTTCGCAACAACATAAAAGCACACATCCATCTTAATATTTCCCGCAACGCGCCATTCATATCAAATATTAAATGTCTAACCTTCAAAACTGACGTGTAGTTCAGGGCTGTGAAAGCTGACGGCACCGACATGAAAAATACGATCAAAAAAATATTCCTCTTATTACATTTCTATCATAAATCTTCTATTATATCTTTTGCTATAAAAAATATTTCTTCGTCTTTTTGAGAGTTTACAATATCTAACGAAAATTAAATATGAACGAAATTAAATGAATCCAAAAACGTTGTTTTATCTGTATTTCGTTTCTGTTTATTCCAGGTTTCCCGCGTATGCACGCAGCTTCTTTTTATACTTAGACCACACTGTGACCACTGGTTATGAGATCATTTTCATTCTCTCGATTCTGCCGCGCGCAACTTTCTCCAAACTTACAAACTATCTTTTTGACAGTTCCGTACCTCAGAACCACACTCCGTTGTCCGTCTGTTCGTCTTCTATTTATTCGTCACGGTGCTTTTTTTCAGGAACGCGTGGAGGTACCGAGTTAAACTTAATATCAAATACTTAGGTTTAGGATTCCTTTAAGCTGCAAAAAAAATCACGTCTCTAAGTCAACACAAATACGGAAATTTTGTTGCATATTTTGACACTCGGAAATAAATGGAAACCTATAGGCCCTATCATCCTAAAAGTTACGAAAAAACAGTCTTAAAACAAAATAAAAGAAAATATTTGAAAACCGCTAATTTGTTGTTATTTTCTGGTAATGTTTTCACAAACATATTCGGGAGCTACCAAAGAGTACCATCATCGAGCCCGTCCATGAATACTCGCAACCCCAGAGGAGTCATCAGTGCGTTGCTGCCTCTTGGGTACGAGTAGAATATCTGATGGAGGGGTAGTGGGGTGATGGGTGAGGAAGTGAAGTGACGGAAAGGGGAGTGGGCCACCGGAACTCTCACTCACTGAACGAAAGGCAACATCAGAATCTATTACTTCACATATGTATTCTATGAGAATGTGGCACCTCATTAATCGAGCTAGCCCATTTAGGTACATACTTCAGCCATGTAGACCACAACGTGGCTCTACCACATTTAATGTGATTTTTTATTAGAGCGAGCGAAGCGAAACCTAATATTGTCTCACAACCTGTACGTTTTTGTGGTATACTTTATAAAAAAAACTATTGTAACTCAAAATTTGAAATTTCATATCGTTATTTAAATTTATGTTTATATTTATTATCTATAATTATTAAGCCATTTCATAAACAAATATTTAATGAAATACACAACAACAATGTGTAATACTTTATTGACTAAACTATTAATTCAGTTTACCACGCAGATTTATTTTACTTCATTCGAATTACTCCTCTTTGTTTTACTTGATTACGCATATCTGTTGCGTATTTGCTCTCATTTTTTATTTTAGACACTGCTTTATTTTATGTATTTTACGTTCAAAACATTTTAATAAATGTTATCTCACTCTATTTGATCTATCACAATTATTAGACATTAAATCATTAAAAAAAATCTTAACAATTAAATATTTATGTTTGAGTTATAGATCTTGATGTATGGAAGAAAATTTTTAAACTTCCCATTATGAAAATTGCAATTTTTAAATATCCATATATTTAGAAACTAATTGGAAAAAGAAAAACAAATGTTTTGAAAAAAATGATACGACATTTCTGGCGGATAAAATATCCACATACATAATTAAGTTTATACTGAACCCTCAGGGTGCGAGTCCTCTTCGCACTTATTCAGAGTTTCTTTTTTTTTAATAGTCTTGGTATTCCCGAATTGGCATAAATATATTAAAATTAATTGTGATCTAGTAAATTTAAGAAACTAGGACTAATATCCTTATACTATGAAATTACTTTTTAAGATCTTGTGCCTTAAAGTAAAAAAGAAACACTTATAAAATCACTTATTTACTAAAGTGGTAGAGATGACGCGTACAGATAGATATCTTCACCAATTAGAAAAAAAAGTACTTTAGATTAAAAGGAAAGAAAATAATTAAAACATCTTGTGAGATTTTATTTAAAAGTGCTTTCCTATGATAATTATAAAAATATTGTATTTTTCATAATATTTGGTGTTTTGTCCTTAATGATACAGATTAAAATTTATTGTTTCCACTAATATCTTAGGTTCTTACAGTTAAAATTTAGATTTTAATAATAATATCTATTAAACCTTCGATATCGAGTCATAGAATATATAAAAACCTGCAATTTTTTTCGAATGTTGCAGTTACAGTAAAAAATAATTAAACATAGGTGAGTATTTTTAAGAAGTGTTTTTGACCTATACGCTAATAATGTTTATCAAACAAATAGCGTACGGAACCCTAATTATACGAATCCGACTCACTTGTAGTCGGTTTTTAGACTTCAGTACCTCTAAAACAAAAAGGAACTCTTATAGAATCACTTCGTCGACCGTCTGTCCGTCTGTTTGTCAAAACCTTTTTTCTCAGAGACACTTGGATGTATCAAGTTGAAATCAACGTGAAATACCTATGTCTGCTCTCCATTGAAGTTGTAAAAAACAAGCTTCTAAATACGCATAATCTAAAAACATGATCCAAATGCGGCCACTACGACCTTAAATTTTTAAATACGTTAGTAAATCAAAACCTATAAGGTACTTCCCACTGATCTAGGATCACAAACCTGGCAAGAAGAAAGAACTCACAGCACAAATAAAGGAATAAACTGAACGTCATTAATTTGTATTTGTGTTATGTAAAAAAATATTTTTTTGCTTAAAAACTTAGCATTGCATTTAATTTAGACCGTGATTTTTCAACGTGGACATTGATGAACATTTTTTAACGTGGATATGCATATGTTTTCGTTTGTAATAGTGGTCATTTCGTGAACAGGAGATTATGGTCTATATAACACAAGCGAATATATAATAACAATTATTATAGTGTGATTATTGTTATGGTATGGTGTTAGTGACTAATACAACATATAATAATCACTAACATCATATATTGGTGAGTAAGTTAAAGGAAGGCGGTAAGTATGAGAACTATATATAGACAATTCGCTTGGGTTTGAATTGACACGATGTGTGCAATATGTTTCGCGCAGTGTTGAGTGAAGAGCGATGTAGAAAATTCTGACATTGAAAAGGTAATCATCTTATGTGGAAATTATAAAAATTAATCACTTCTCAGTTTCGTAAAAGAGATGAGTTTAAATTAGAATGTTGCCAGAATCACCCCAGACACAACTCTAGGGTATAAATACATATAACCGATTGATTTGACCATCACACGCAATTTAAAGGCTATTTGATTACATTTCATACTTTTCATATGATTGGCCTGTGCTTCATAAACTCTATTGGAGATAAATTCAGTTTGAAATATTAATTCGTATTTTCCTTTTAATTGCCTGAATATTCTCTCACGCACAGACATATTGATCTAAAAGTTACGGATGTACCAAGGCTACAGACAACCAGAGATTTTAACTTCATAATTTTTATTAAAATCCGAAAAATCTTCAAAACATCAAATTTTAAGAATTCCTAGGGTCAATATCGGTATTGAAAACAAAAAAAAAAATGTGTGTCAGCTCCGACGCACGACTGGAGTTTACTCCTTAAGTACGATTGTCTAAACATACGCAAAAGAGTTTATTTAAACGAAAAATTTCGTTTTGACTAAAAATTTAAGAAAACCACGTGTCCATTTGATATTCCAGCATTATTATCTACACCACTTTCTTCCATAGTTTATATCAATTGCACTTCACCAAATATCATAATAATGCATATAAAAATTCACGATAATAATAGTAATAAATCAAATGTTAATAATAAATATTTACATTGTAAAAGAATACTTTAAAACACAAACAAAACAGTGGTGACGATCCGTATTAGAATTGTATAACTGATACACTATATATATCGTTTGTAAACGTTGAACAGTATACTTTTATAATATATATAGGTATACACACAATATATGCGTCAGCTGCCTCGCTGCGTTGGCTATACAGAAGTATACAGACAAGTATACAAGTATACACATACACGCGATTGAAAAGTGAAAGGTGCGCCAATAAGTTGCGCACCAAAAACGTAACGCGGATTCATCAGTAGATTTTACTCCTCAAATTTTTCTCATACCGGGCGCCTTATATGAAAATCGATTCTTAAGGAGTAAACTCCAAAACAATCGATACTCTTAATGTATAAAATATCTACATACGTAATTAAGTATGTATGGAAGTCTTAGAGTGCGAATGATATTGGCATTTGTCGCGTTTATTTTAAATGGTACTCAAAATATAAGTATATCGCGATATACAAAAGAGACATCCATGTGAAATGGTTTTCCAGATCCATTAGCAGTAAGAGCTATTTATATATTTAGTAAGATTTTAAGAAATCCTCTTCACCTTTTCATCAACTTCACGTAGGATATAACATTAGAATTGGCGATAAGGGTTAATATGGCGCGAAGAGAAAAAGATATGGTATGAGGCGGTGAAGTCGAGCGAGAGTGTCAACAATCTACGTAAGTGACACTTAAATTAGTATAATTGGCCACTCAGGAACTAAAATAAAAAAAATATTTAAATTTTTATAATGCAATTCTTTGCAAACCTTATTAGTATCTTGCATTCATCCGTCATTTTTTTTTACTAATGAGCGGCAAAAAAAGATTGTTTGTTTAACATCAACATGAATTTAATGCGAGAATATTTTTCTATGTCCTTCGTTGCCATTTAAACTAACAAAAAAGTTGTGACAGTCTCGGGTTGGCCTTTCAGAATGAAGTTCCATCTCTTGCCATTGTTCATAGGTTTAACGAGTTCAAACGTGGTAGCACTAATCGGACTGACGTCCGTGTGAGACACGTCCTTCTACGGAGACGACCGAAGACAACATCATGTGCGGCTCATGATAGAAACTGACAAAAAAAATGACCTATCAGCAGATTCTGACAAACTTAGGCATCGGTCTGAGTCACATGCTCAAAATCCCTCATGAACATTTAGCGGTCAGAAAACTTTGTACTCGGAGGACACCACATAATTTGACCAAAGCTCAAAAACTTCGTCGTGTTAATCGGTGCCGCAAATCACCACTGCGAGTCACCACCGGCTAATCTTTGCATCATGCAAAGATTAGCCGGTGGTTACTCAAACGCTGTATATGATATAGTTACAGATGACTAAAGCTGGATTTCTGTTACGATCCCGAAACCAAAAGACAGTCTGCTCAGTGGGTATTCACTTTTGAGTACTTACCTACTAAAGTAAAACGAGGTTAACGGTTAGGAAAAGAAATAATGGCATTCTTGGGAATGACAGGCCATCTTGCAACAATTGTTTCAGGAGACAAACAAAAAAATTGCTATAGACTGGTACTATAACAATTGTTTTGGAAAAAAATTCGGGACTAACGATCTCTCAGTAGGATTCTCCTTCATCTTGACACGCCTCACTGCTTACCGCTAAAAAACTAGTAATAATTTGGGGACGTTGGATACATTAATACTGGCTCACCCACCATACAGCCTCGCACCAAGCGATTTTTATTTATGTCCTAGAATAAAATGAAAACTTTAAGGAAAGTGGTTTACAGTTGTCAAAGAAGCAGTAGCTGCATATGAAAAGGTCGTCGAAGCGACCCCAAGTGCAAGTGGACAGAGTTAATCTCATGGTACCATCGAATGCTGAGATGTGTTGATCTCAACGGATACGATTTTGTAAAACAATAATAATAAAAGTAACTTGCTAATTGGTGTTTTTAATTTTGTAAGAAAACTCAAATATGATTAATAATTAATAGTTTAATAACAAGAAAATTGTAGTGAATTAAAGCGAACGATAGTGTTTATATTGCGTACTTTGTTGCTACTCTATTTTTAGAGTAATTCAAATGTGACACATTGTGACGTTGTTTGGTTACTTGTAAATCTCTATTATGCCTAAACGGCTGGACGGATTAAAATGAAATTCAGCACACAGACAGAATATTTTCAGGATTACATGCATGACAATTTATATCTCCCATTAATGCATTCCTGAAAATTAATTTACAAGATTCCGGAATCAATATCGAAAGCGAAATAAATATTGCAATCGAGAATGATAGCGCGATGGGAAAAGCGGACATAATGAATTCTATCGCAATCCTTTTCAATCTATTCAATTCCGATTCTCTACAGAGAATAAGACTGCATCGAAACTAACTTGGAAATCAGAACTTAATCGAAAACAGGACCTTGGACCAATCAGAGGTCCTGTTAGCTTCACCAATGAATTGCAAAAGCTAACACATGTATAAACCATCAATCATTTAACTCGATTATATTTTATATATAACATTTTTTCGTAAACATTTTAAACAAGGTTATCAAACCGAACAAGAATAAAGATCGTAATAATCATAATACTTATATTAATGTCACTTCGACTAATTATTGTAAATGATCAAGACTGTTGTAGATACAACTTCTATACGCAATAAATTCACAATACTAACAGCGGTGTGCTTCAAACTCTCGCTTGAAATAATCAACTGTTAACTGTTAAAGTTAGAATCTAAACACGTCAAAACACTTTCTTTTATCTTCACAACTGGCAGTTGACTAAATCAGTTTTAGATATTGAAATTCGTGACATTAAATTAATGTCACAAATGCCAATATGTTTGAGATTACCGATATTTTGACATGTTTAGTTTTTAGCTATAACAGTTAGCTGTTAACTATTGCAACTGAAAGTTTAAAGCACACCGCTGTAAGCATATAATAAATCGGTCCTTAAACACCATACATACATATTTATTTTAGGCATGTTTGACAACATCGTACATATTAGTATTACTTAAAATTAAAATATGAAAGTTTTCTGCCAAACGCTCCCGCGAATAAGAAAAGGATTTTTTTATGATAATAGACTATGCTCACTGAACCCTAAAAAAGGAGGGTTGTAACAATATTATAGCCGCGTGGAATAAACCAGTGGAGTGTTCACAACGACGCATCAGGACTTGTTGAGACAAGGGTACAGCCTCTATCTTAGATTGAAACTTGAGCTTGTGAATGTGAGTGGAATGATCCTGGTACGTCGGGTATCTTGTGACACGTTGGTTTACTATTTAAATAATATCTTGGTAAAGTCTCTTTTAACAGAAGTGGTGATTATTTATAAATAAATAATTAAACATATACTAATATATAAAGCTGTAGTTTGTTTGAACGCACTAATGTCTGGAACTACAAGTCTAATTTGGAAAATTCTTTTTGGGTTTGATAACCCCATTTTCAAGGAAAATTTTAAGCTGTCTGATTAATTTGTTTATTTATTTTTTGTTTGAACGCGATAATATTTGGAACTGCCAATCATATTCAAGAATTTCATAAATAGTATTCCATAGACTATTTATCGCGGAAGATTATAAATTAATTATATAATTTATAAACATAATGTTAGCATTACGTTACGACTTTAAGAGTCGAGATATAGTGATTTTTGTCAAAGACATCGACAAAAAATACCGTTTTGACACATCTTTACGTACACTGCCTAAATTGTCATACATCAATAAAAATGTATAAAGAATATCGGCCCTAAACAATTGTACTTAAAATTCGGTTACAGAACCATTATTTAACAAAGGAAAGTCACTTTTAAGTAATAAAGAAAGATTTATTTCATTAGGTAATGTTCATATTGATAGACATACCAGACAGGTGGGGGGACAAAAATTTAAGGCCATTTTAACTAAACTTTGATGAATAAAGTCATAGGCGAATACTTTTGAGATAAGGAAAATAGCTTTTAACTAGTTTAACTAATTATATAAATGTGAAAGTTTGAACGTTTCTTACCCAATTACGTTTTAACAACTGGACAGGATTAGCTGAAACCTTAGCCTAGCCTAACCTGAAAGCCTAGAGACAGCTCATCAGAATAACATATAGGCTATGATTTATGAAGGTACTAACTTTTGCTCGCGTCTTCACTTACATGAATTTAGGACGAATTCTTTACTTATGGCGATTGGTTAGTGGTAACAAAACTGTTACCAATACTGTTGAAGGGAGAGTAAATTCAGCAGTACCCTTTTTTTCTTTTTTGGAGTTTACTCCTTAAGAATCGATTTTCATATAAGGCGCCCGGTGTGAGAAAAATTTGAGGAGTAAAATCTACTGACAAATCCGCGTTACGTTTTTGGTGCGCAACTTATTGGCGCACCTTTCACTTTTCAATCGCGTGTATGTGTGTACTTGTATACTTGTGTGTAGCCAACGCAGCGAGGCAGCTGACGCATATATTGTGTGTATACCTATATATATTATAAAAGTATACTGATCCTATCCGTCCTAAATTCATGTAAGTGAAGACGCGAGCAAAAGTTAGTACCTTCATAAATCAGTTATATAATTTTAATACGGATTGTCACCACTGTTTTGTTTGTGTTTTAAAGTGTTCTTTTACAATGTAAATATTTATTATTAACATTTGATTTATTACTATTATTATTAATAATTACTATTATTATCGTGAATTTTTATATGTATTATTATTATATTTGGTGAAGTGCAATTGATATAAACTATGGAAGAAAGTGGTGTAGATAATAATGCTGGAATATCAAATGAACACGTGGTTTTCTTAAATTTTTAGTCAAAACGAAATTTTTCAGATAAATAAACTCTTTTTGCGTATGTTTAGACAATCGTACTTAAGGAGTAAACTCCAGTCGTGCGTCGGAGCTGACACACATTTTTGTTTTCGTAAAGATATTTAAGTATATTTCTTATTCTGATAGATCATTCTAAGTCCACATAAGTGAAACTGTAGACATATTTGAATCATAATAAAATAATTTCTCTATTTTGATGTAAGGCCAGCGAAGCAGATGGTTAAATCTTATAACGACATTAAATAGGCACTATTTTATGCATCGTTACGTGCGTTAATTTGTCCATTATCCTAAATCTTATGCAGATCAATTTGGTCTGCATAGATTAAAAAGGGTCGAATTTTAAACATCCGAAACCGACAAGCTTTTATGAAAAGATTGATGAATGTCAGCGAAGCAAGAGAGACATAATGATCCTTCCGAAAAATGACTTCCGAAAGAAAGGCTAAGTGTAAATTCGCAAAAGTTTATGAAATATTTCAAATGTTACTGTGCAACCTATGAAATAAGGATAATTTGAATTTGAAATTGATCGTACCGTGCGAAAATTTATAATCTCTGCCTATCCTTCTGAAAAATAGGCTTGAATTTGTAATAAAATAGTAATATCCAAAAAAAAACATCAATAGTCTCAAAAATACATATTTAAATAGAGTCGCTGAAAATACTAATACGAATAAGCCTGACATTTTTTGTAGTGGTGAAGATGATGATGACAAATTTTATGTGATGTCAATATTCGTGGTCTTACGTAGAAATTGAGAAGTTCACTAAAACCGTCCTTACATGTTATAAAACACGTGGTTTATATTTATTACTCTTTATTACGGCAATGTGACAGCTGATCAGGTTTTAGTACACACTAGTGTTTGCCCGCGGCTTTGTTGGTATGAATATATAATGAATTCTTCAGTTTTTCTTGCCATTTTCTGACAGAAACATCCAATGGAGAATTAAATTCAATATCAGTCATACTTTGAAAATCCGAGCAACACCGGGGCGGGACTGATCCAGGCCTGATCCGCTATTTGCTTTTGTTCTTGACAGCGAAAGCAGATTGTTAAAATAACTTAGCAGCAGAACATGTGTTTTTGTTGTTAAAAGTAAGCGTACGGCGTACCCTTCGGAGAAAATCGGAAATGAATCGAAGATGAAACCTAGATTGGAAGAGCTAAAACGAAATTTAGAACTAGATCGAGATCAGGGTCAGAATAAAGGGCGGTATCAAATTAAATGAAATCAAAAGTAGCTTTATTTCGTAGGTAATAAATACAATTACACTTAAAATAGGTCATTAACAATTTTTTTTCAACATTACTACCCATTGCAAATGCTAATTCACCTCAAGAAGAATGGTCAAGAAACTCAAGGGTTGCTCGTTTTTTACTCATCGATACAAAGTAATTAATAAATTTAGTACAATTCTTAAAAATACATGAAGGAACCTGATAGCCAAGCAGTTCAATTCCATGGGTTCTTTGCATTAAGATATTCAGACAGGGAATAATAGTTCGTGCCGTATAACGATCTTTTTAACGATCATGATAGGGATCTATGAATGAGATCAAAATCAAAATAAATAGCAGGGCTGGGATCCAAATCGAAAACAAGACCGAGATTAGAATCATAGTTGACAGCGTGATAGGTCGATGTTAAAGATCAACGGATTAGGTCAACGAGGGCAAAGTTGCAAGCTCTTTATGCGTAATCGAAATGCCTCTATCTGAGGTACTAATTGCGAACCAAACCTTATTAAAGAACGGCCTCTTGTGTTTGGAGTAGATATTGGCTTATAATTTATTGAAACTATCACTATGATCTTTATAGACAATAAGTATCAGCACGATTCTAACAAATAAAATGTATAAATACAATAATAACTTAACTATAACAAAGTAATAAATAAAAGACGAGATGGACGGGAATCGTCAAAATTAATAACGGGTGAAAATCTTGTGGGTATTCCCGCATTAAATTAATGACAAAACATAATGTAGCCTCAGTCAGAGGTATAATAAAATAAATATGCGTTAATTTTTTTTTTATTTTAATTTATTCCGTACAAATTGTGGAAAAATGCCATTACTTTGAATATGGAACATATTTCATTTGCTTGTAAAAAGTTATACTTTCAAAAACATTCCGTACACTCATGGCACTTATTTTTAGGCTACGATTTACTTTTAGAAAAAACTTTAACTTAACATGGTAGTTGCTGCTGACGAACGCATTTGGCGAGTCTAATCCTTTACGAGAATCGCTTGTCGATTGGTTTACCGAATTTTAAAGAAAGAGGAAAAGTTGAAGAGAAGTGTATTTTGGATTCACCAGTAATGATATAGAAGTGTTTTATACACATTACTAAAGCGAAAATTTCTGGATGACTTCTTGTGAGGAAAATCATACGAGTCGTGTCGGGGATGCCGACTCTAGGCTGGTTTTCAGTAAAACACCGATTTCACTTTATTTCCCACACCACTATTCGGAGCTCTTCTCTTGATGCCTGTCTCGATGAGACTGCCCTAATGCCGGTCGAGCGCCTGTTTATATACAGGCGACAGAGGGCGCTCGGCCGGCGTGACAGATGCGAAAAAAGGGGCGGGCGTCCGGCAGTGGAGTGGGGGTTATGCGACTTTATTTACCATATTATAATTATTCTATTTTACAATGCTATTATTCTTATATGTTACATATTATTTATTACATAGTTTATTATACTATTATTATATTGTATCTGTATTATTTATTCTGTCGTGCACATCCTCCCGCCGTTGCGATTCTCGCAATCCTTTATTTCGGGAGCACGACCAACTTCTTCGTCGGACGTCGTAGGATACCAGTACTCGTTGTGATGTCCGCTACTCGAACTACGCCGTCTTTGCCTGGGTATGTGGCTGTCACGCGCCCTCTCATCCAGGCGTTCCTGGGTAGCGTCCCGTCGACCACGATGACTGTGTCCCCGACTGCGAGTGGATTACCGCGGCCTACCGGCTCCCGCCGGTATTGCAGCGTGGGTAGGTACTCTCGTATCCAGCGAGTCCAGAACAGGTCGGCGAGTCTCTGGGCGTGGCGCCACTGCTGGCGGCCGTAGGTGTCGGAGTCGCTGAACGACCCGGGTAACGGCACGCGCCCCGGACCCCCCAGTAAAAAATGATTCGGGGTCAGGGCTTCCGGGTCGTCGGCTGACACGGACACGTGTGTGAGCGGACGGCTATTTATCGTGTATTCGGCTTCGAGTAGGAGGGTTGTGAACACCTCTTCCTTCGGGCATCTCTCGTGTAGCGTGACGGCCAATGCTCGCTTGATGGATTGTACAAGCCTCTCCCAGGCTCCACCCATGAAAGGGGCGCCGGGGGATGTAGCGCCAGTCGATCGCTCGTGCTGATGCCTCTTGTGCCGCGGCTTCGCGGGCGGTCTTCTGTAATTCCGCGTCAGCTCCATGGAAGTTGGTCCCGTTGTCGCTCCAGATCTCGACTGGAGCACCTCGTCGTGCCATCATGCGCCTAATCGCTAGTATGGCGCTGTCAGCACTGAGTCCACCCGCCACCTCCAGGTGAACCGCTCTTGTCGTTAGGCATGTGAAAAGCGCCACATAGCGCTTCTGGTGCTGTCTTCCGATCGTGACATTATAGGGTCCGAAATAATCAAGACCGACGTACGAAAATGGTCTCTGATGGTGCGCTAAGCGAGCTGCAGGTAGGTTACCGGTCGGCGGTTCGCCGGGCGTGGCACGTCGTATACGACACCGCAAACAACTCTTTATCACGGTGCGTATGGTGGGCCTCATTCGCAGCACCCAGAGTCGCTGTCTAACCTCATTTGTTGTTGCCTCTACTCCCGCGTGATGTAGTTGCTCGTGTACGGCCTGCACGTAGAGTCGGACGTAGGGGTGGTGACCGTCGACCACTGGCGGGCCTTTTGTTTCGGTGGTTACATCCGATGCGGCTGCTACTCTCGTTTTCACAAGCAAGAGTCCGCTTGCGTCGACCTCTAGAGCGAGATTTCGTATGCGACTCGTTCGTGACAACGGCAGCGCGGCTTTGACTGCGGCGAGCTCGCTTTCGAAACTCTCTTTCTGTATTGCTTGCAGCCACAACAATTCTGCTTGCCGCAAATACCTCGCTTCTAGTAATACAAATTTTCTCTCGTTCGCTGATGTGTGTATCGTTTTGTCGATTTTCTTTACTTTATTCAAAGTTTGACGCCAGTTTGGGTCACCTTTGTCCGTTTTCTGTGTTCTTCTGTGCGATATTGCATGCGTCCCTTCTCTAAGGCTACGTCCCGCTTTGCACCGATCTATAAATTGCAGAGCTCGGGCTGTGGCTCGGCGTAATCTCTGCCAGGACGAGAATCGTGTGATATCTGGTAGTGCTTGGATGATGTCTGTCCGCCCCGCGTCGCGGGCGGTATGTGTGCGCTCCTCCCCCGTGGGTGGTGAGCGTGCGATTGCTCGCGTTTCGCTTGGCCACTCTTCTTCGGGATGTCGCAAGAACTCGGGACCGCGGAACCACCTGTGCGCTTGATCGAAGTCGGCCGGCGGTTCGCGAGTCGCATCATCGGCCACGTTATGTGCTGTAGGCACCCAGCGCCATTCCGTTGTCTTCGTTTCTTCTTCGATCTCGGCGAGCCGGTGAGCCACGGACGGCTTATACGCTCGTGCCCCCCGTTTTGATCCATGTAAGGACTGTTCTCGAGTCGGTCCAGAACACTCGCTGGTCGGGTTTGACGTCGTGGCCCTCCTCGGTGCAGCGTGCTAGTCGCACTCCCATGACGGCTGCTTGGAGCTTAAGTCGTGGAACAGAGGTTATTTTCAGCGGTGCGACTCGTGCCTTTGCCATCACTAGTGATACGTTGATGGCTCCATCAGCCGCTGTTGTACGCCAATATGTAGAGGCGGCATATGTGTGTTCGCTGGCATCCACGAACGTATGCAGCTCCCTTTTCACTGCGTGTGTACAGCCTGGGTAGCACCGTGGAATGTCTAGTTTCTTCAGGGCCTGCAGGTGCTCTAGCCAGGTATTCCAATCTTTGTAGACGTCGTCCGGTACCTCTTCGTCCCAATCGGTGCCCAGCTTCCAAGTAGCTTGTAGTATTCTCTTCGCAGCGATAGTGAGTGGCGCGGCTAGGCCTAATGGATCGAAAACACTCATAGCTGTTCTCAGGATCTCTCGTTTGGTCGGTCTTTTCTGGCCTAACATTATTTCTTTTGGAATGTGCTTTAGGTCTAAGTCGAACGCCAGCGTGTCTGATTTGGGTCGCCAGATAAGACCGAGCACTTTTTCTTCATTCGTCCCGCAGTTCAGCTTCTTGTCCACTTGTCGCGGTTCGGATGTTAGTGCGTTCAGCGTGGGCTCATCGTTCGACCGCCATTTTTGCAGGTTGAAGTGAGCACGGCTATGAACCAAAGCCACCTCGCGAGCTATTTTGATCGCTTCCTCCGTCGTAGGGAAGCTCTGTAGGTAGTCATCCATGTAGTGGTTTTCTACTATTCCTGTGGCGGCTGCGGGGAAACTTTCTCGATGTTTTCTGCGTTTGCATTTTTTACGTAGATCGCCGTGCAGGGAGATGATGCTGCACCGAAGATGACGCGCGTCATGCGGTACTCGGTGGGCTGTCCCTCCCGCCGGTCGCTTCGCCATAGAAATCTTAGTGCGTCGCGGTCTTCTTCTGCGATCTCAATCTGTAGGAACATTTCTTTGATGTCCGCCGCTACAGCCACTCGATGTTGTCGGAACTTCATAAGCACGGCTGGAAGCGACTGCAGTAGATCTGGGCCGGTGAGTAAGTTTTCATTTAGGCTTGTGCCTCGAGCCCGCGCCGCCGCATCGTGCACTATGCGTGGTTTCGGTTTCGCCGGGTTGACTACAGCGAAATGGGTAGGTACCATGTTCTACCTTCACGCGGCGGGTCGGCGGCGATCTCGGCATAGCCACTTTCTATTGTATGCGCCATCTGTGCTTCGTAGGCCTTTTCAAAGCTTCGTTTTGATCTAGACGTTTTCCAGTTTGATTAAGCGAGAGTGCTGCTTCATAATTATTCGGTAGTCGCACCTCATTGTTGCGCCATAGCAGCCCGTCTCGTAGCGCCCTTCATCATTCTGTCTCGTTCTGGCGCGCAGTATGTCTAGTGCGCGTTGGTCCGGGTCGCTGGCGGGGCGCTTAGGTTCGATTCCTAGGCTGTCTAGGTCAAAGTATTGTTTTAATAGAACTTCGATTTGTGCCGCTTCTTGTTGTTTTGGAGTCCACCTTGCGCAGTGCACTTGTGCGCTTGTACAACTCCGCCACCATGGAGTACCCAACCGAGTTCAGTGTAGGACGCAGCCGGTTCCGATTTTCGACCGCCGCGGACTGCCCTCGTTATTATAAGCGGCCAGTTATCCTGGCCAATGAGTACTGTCGGATGCGCGTGTTCGTAGCACAAGTCGTTGGCAATGTCTCGCAGGTGTTTATGCGCGACAATCTCATCTCGATCGACCGTTTGCGTAAAAAGATTTAGACGGTCCATAGTGTGTGCTGTGATTTGGTGCGTTTTCTTATGGTGGCGGCCTCGTATCTCTAGTGTGACGCGTTGCGATGCGCTCGCGTCTACGGCGGTGCCGGCGACACCTTCTATGTGAAAGGGCTCCGGCGTTCCAGCCGCCCCTACGGCTTCGGCGACGGCTGCGTCGATGAGTGTGATTGATTGAACCCTCATCTAGTAGTGCGTAAGTGTCTATATTCGCCTTTGGGCCTGTTAGGCGTATCGGAACAATTTTAGGTGCGCCTTTGGTTTGGAGGGACGTGCTGACGTCACGACCGCTTGGCAGCTCGATTCTTGTGTCGATGAGCCGCTCCGACTCGTGGGCGGTCGCTCGCTGTTGTGCAGCATTCGATGGTGTGTCCCTCGGCAGCTATCGACGCCGCAGGGCTTCGTGGGACAGCGATGGCGAAATCGTCTTTTCATGAGGCACCTGAAGCACGCGTTCCGTTTCTTACAGTATTCCCATCGTTCTTCTATTGTCGCTTCTTTAAACGTAGCACACGCGCTCATGGGGTGGTCACCATTACATATCAGACATGATCTGGCCTTGTATGCTGTGCTAGCTATCTCTCGGTGGTGCGTCGCGTGTGCTCGTTGTATTCGTCGGGTTTTCGTTTCACTGGTTCCACTTAGGCGGGCGTGTAGGTCTTCCGGCGCGGCGTATCGGCCGCATCGTTCGGCCTCTCGGTTCAAAAATTCAGCCATGTGAGGTAGTTCGGCCGAATCCTCCTTCTGCGTCGCGATGTAATCGTACCATCTGTATAGTAGCGATGGCGTTAGCTTTTCTAACACTATTCTTATCGCGGTCGGGTTATTTAGGTAGTTTTCTTTATTCAGCGCTTTCATCGTTGCCACTATGTTGTTTACTTTCGTGGCGGCGATGCACGTATCGCGGGCGCTGTCGGTGAGTTTCGGTAATGCTCGTAGCTTTCCGATTTCGGCGATTACGAGTGCGTCAGGGCGGCCGAATCTGGCTTCCAGAGTGCGCATCACCTCTTCGGGATTTGTTTCGCCGTAGAATAAGCAATTAACTGCCTCCTTGGCCATCCCTTTTAGACTTCGGCGTAGGCGTATTAGATTTTCAGTGTTCGAGAAAAATTGTTTTGTGTCTCTGAACGTCGCCTTAAAATTCAGCCATTCGCCGCTTGTTCCATCAAACAGCGGCAGCTCTTGTACATATTTGAGAGGTGCTGATGTGCGGCTTACTTGAACAATGGCCGCCGCCAGCTGTCACATCGATATTATTGTTTGTGTATGCGCGGCCGGCGCAGTGATCGGCGGTAATGCTTCATATTCCTCGGGGTGTTGACTTTCAGCCCACTCTTTCACCATGGCTGCTTTATCTATTTGTGATGCGGCGTCGTCTTCCGATAATGCCGACTCCGCCTCTATTCTCTCTAGTGATGCGCGTGCTAATTCGGCCTCGGCTCTCGCTAGTCGCTCCTTTGCTTGAGCTATAGTGATTTGTCGTATTGTTCGTCTTGAGTTAATCGAGCGTGCGCCATGTATCGATAGTGGTCTTTGCGTGACGTCAGTGGCGGGTACTGTAGTAGGCGCCGCGATGGTTGTTTCGCTCGGTGACTCGGGTGATTCCATTACTGGTGGTGCGCCGATGGCTATCGGCTGGACCCGCGCGGCAGAGGTATCTCCTTTACGGCCGTGGTTCGATCTTGTGGTTGGCATAGTGGTTTCTCACTTTTAGTTTTGCGGTGCGCGCTTATATTTCACTGAACTGCGATCGATATAGCCGAATTTAATTCGGGGGCAATTTCGTGAAACACCGCACTGCACTTTGCCGAAAACTTTATTTACTATGCACACGATAAGTTAATCGTATCGAACTAACGCGATCGTAACACGGTATTGTGGCCGTGTATGTACTACTTCGATATTTGACCGCGATCGCGACACGGTATTGTGGCCGTGTATCTATTTTACGGCGTAGGAATGTTCACTATCACAACGTTCGTACTTTCACTGATTTCACTGATCCGGCTCGATGATGACCAATGTCGGGGATGCCGACTCTAGGCTGGTTTTCAGTAAAACACCGATTTCACTTTATTTCCCACACCACTATTCGGAGCTCTTCTCTTGATGCCTGTCTCGATGAGACTGCCCTAATGCCGGTCGAGTTCCTGTTTATATACATGCGACAGAGGGCGCTCGGCCGGCGTGACAGATGCGAAAAAAGGGGCGGGCGTCCGGCAGTGGAGTGGGGGTTATGCGACTTTATTTACCATATTATAATTATTCTATTTTACAATGCTATTATTCTTATATGTTACATATTATTTATTACATAGTTTATTATACTATTATTATATTGTATCTGTATTATTTATTCCGTCGTGCACAAGTCGTGTCACGAACATGTTAATTTTAAGTATACAGTATGTAAACGAACACCATCACGTTACTCCGTTTTTTTTCCCTCTTGCGACGAGGAGGGTGTAAAAATACACAAAGCACGCCCACATGGCCTGACGCACGGGGAGTGTGTGGCAGAAACCCACTAAAAAGTCCATTGGAGCATTGACTGTGTCAACTATGGTGCTAACTGCAATTCTGTAACAACTTCACCAGCTTCACTCGGCCGCATTGCACGTGATCGTGTCGACCATAACCGTAACGATGACCGTAAACGTCGTATTATTTTGCACCATGATAAAGCCACTTCTCACACGACCGAGCAGACAAATTAATTTCTGAAGGAGCAAAACGTAGAACTTATGAGCAATCCTGCATACAGTCCCGACCTGCCACCTTGTGACTATTTTTTGTTCGCAATTGCGCGGTCAACGATTTTTCATCACCATAACAAGCTGTTGAAGAGTAAGAAAAACATGCTTTCGAGGTCACTAGGGAAGAGTGGCATAAATGTTTTCAAAATTGGTTTATTCGTATGAAAAAGTGCATTTACACAAATGGAGAATATTTTGAGAAACTGTAAATTCATTTTTGGCCATTCATAGTAATATTTTTTCATTAATTCCAGAAATTTTCAGTACGCCCTGGGTATAGTTTAAACAATCTACTTATACTCTATTATGAAATAGACGTATTTTATCTAAGAAAATTTTATACAAATCAAAATGTACTCAGAGACAAATGTTACATATTTTTGTAGGAACCAAGCCTTCTATCGACGTTTGTATATCTTTATATAATCGTATTTCATTATCTTTGTCACAAGGTAGTTCATCATCATCATCCATTCGCTGACCTTCAGCCAGTCGCAATAAATGAAAAAGACAAGTCCTGATACAGCGAAGGAAGCGTAATTGGACGAGTAGGAGGGCCATGTAGGTTTGGACGTTGGACGTTTGGACGTTTTTGTCACAAAGAAGTTAAAAAAACAAAGATATGCATTTTAAGAGTATGCGAATACGCGCGTAACATTATATTCTCCAAAGGCATATAACTCGTATGTAACAAATCGACTTTCATGCGTGACGATATTCATATTTTGTTAGGCATTTCCGATACATATTTCAAATATTGCCTAGGCTCAAGCAATGTTTGCCTCGTCCAAACAAACATGAACCGGGTCGCTAGCTCATAGGCATGAGATACGATAAATATCGAGCTTATATCGTCATATTTTTCAGCGATGTTGATGAGAAATTTAAAACGTTATATTCAAGTTTGTCACTATATATGCTAGTTTTTGTTCTTTTATTTTCGGTTCATTTAAATTAATGTATTTAAATTATCTCTGATAACACGCTCACTACTAAACACATAGTTACCAATGCGAATACAGTATACAGTTGGGAACGTGTCTCTCAACTTTAATATATAAACATAATGTTATTGTGATATAATTAAGTAGGTATCGTAAAGTCATGATTTCTAAAATTACGCCTCAGTTTTTTTAGAAAAGATAGTAAGCAAGTGTAACAAGAATAAATGGTAAAATAATACAATTTACTTTGTTAACTGTGAACATAATAAGTCGTACGTCTAAAAGTTTAAGAACACCGCTAAAACTAATTTAATGCTCACAGTATACCTTTACATCAAGGTATAGATATATAAGACAATTCGTCAAATTTAGGAATCTCAGAATTAATAAACACGTTGTGTTGCTCTGAAATAACAAAGTTTTTTTTTATTTAACACAGGTTTACAGTTATAACAACAAATACAATAAACTAACAATACACATCCTACCTGAAATAACAAAGAAACGACATTTAAAGTTTATTAATTAATTTGTCGATTCCTCTTTCACTGAATTACAAGATAATTAACTTTTATTTCACACTATCGCCATATTAAAAAACCTCCTGTTTTATCCATTGAAATGACACTGACAGTTGTAACGCAGTGGCGCCATCTATTCATAACTAAATGTAAACCTGAATTGTTTTATCTTCAAACAAATAGTTTAAAGAAATCTAATTTCTTTATAGATATTAAATTATGTAGAGTATTAGATCGCTATTAAAGGGCGCTGCCGCGACACATTCATCATTATGTTGCTTTCGTGAAGCTGTAAGTGCTTGACGTCACCGCACAGCGTCACGGTCAAACTGGAAACGCGTTTTCATCGACCACTGCCCATAGGCCATTGACTCAAATGTTTACGGTATTATACACCACCAGCTAGTGTTAGCTGATTCCCCTTCAAGCTTTTGAGACTGCGCTATTTTTTCTTACTTTTGTCCTTTATAACCTAAATGTATCTTAACATGTCATTAATCTTTATACGTTACTGTGTAATAGGTATTAAATAGGTAAACTATAAAACTAATAATGAACTAAGTGATTAATTTAATCAAAGCTGATATTTATGATATGTGACAGAAGAGTCGGTAAGGATCACCTTAGAAATGCAGACGAAATTAGTAGAATTTTAAAGAAGTGTCAAATTATGAACAATGGAGGAACGTCCATAAAACGGTTATTAAATTAGATACGCGAAAATCGTACTCGATCGCCTTGGTCTCGATAAAATAAATGTGAACTTAATTTATTCACGCAAAAATATGGCTTTTTCCATAAGAAAGAAGAAACGGCCAATTGTTTAGTAAAATGACGTGATTTTAACGACCGTATTCACTATGATTGACGTGACGCGTGACGCGTGATGCCCACGTGCCGCACGAATTCGAAAGTTAACGACGTATGCGAACGCTGCCAGCGCCGTTTGAAATTAGTAATCTTTGATGCGGAGGACGCCCTGAAATGCATTTGTGGATGTTCCTTTTGTGCGTTTGCAACGTCGAGACGTCGCTTGTAACGTCAACAATAGAGAGTGTGATCTCTATCTCACAGTTCTAGAAATGACTGTCTCAGGTTATAAAGACGCTCCGGGTGGGTCGAAGGCTACTAACTATCGTTGTCACCAAAGTAATAACGGCTTCCGAGATCGACAGCTTAATGTGCCCTCCGAGACACAGAGCGAATGTTTCAAGTCGGCTACGCAATTTGATTCATGATGAGATGTACGTCCTTGTATATATGGTTTCAATCACTCCCATAGTTTAGGCGTATCCCCTTTCATAATCTTTCTATTTCAGATTTAGATCAGGATTATTAAATGTTTCACGCTAGCCCAGTGCGCGTTGAGAACCGCTGTTGTCGATGCGATAACAAAATCTGGGGATTGCCAGCTCAACTTGCCTTCCGAGGCTCAAAACCCGGACTGCGTCCCTTAGTGCAATGCCATGCTTACCAGATTCAAGGAAGGGCCGTCTAATTTGTTCTCGAATGTAATAACAAGTGATGAAACATAGATTGTTTACTACGACACCAAGACAATGCAGCAATCGACTGTATGTCGATCGACTGTATATAACTACACTATTAGACATTAGATGGCGCTACAATCGTACGGAACAATATTAGTTGATATCTTGAGTCAAAATAGAAATGACGAAATACAATTCGCTCTTAATATTGCTGTTTATCTAACTCAATTGTCCAATATGCCTTTTCTAAGCTACCCTTACTTATTATAATAACTTTACAATGAATATTCCCATTTTTCATTACACACATTTGGACTTATCAACAATGAGTTGGTGGTGGAAATTGACAGTAAATATTTAGTTTATAGAAGACTAGTAATTTAAAAGGCTCCAGCTCACAGTAAGTTGAAAATTAATGTAACGGAAAAGTTATATATGGGTCTATCGAGATAAGCCGGATTCAACCAGAGTGGCGCACGAGCGAAGTGCCTCTAAGCGGATAATTGCTTCTTTTTTTAATAAAACTGGACACGTGACTACTGTTTCTTTGGAAGGTTGTCGTTCCGTAAATACTCTTCCACTTGTTTGCCGTAAGTTGTTGACAAGCTGCTTAAAAATAACAGAAGAGGCCGTCGAAGAGTATGAAAAACGTGTTTCCGAGGTCACCAGGGAGGAGTGGTATAAATGTTTTCAAAATTAGTTTATTCGAATGAAAAAGTGCATTTATGCTAACGGAGCATATTTTGAGAAACAATAAATTTATTTTTGACCAACCATAATACTCTAAATATTCTGAAAAAAAAGAATTATTTCGATATAACTTCTAAAGTTCTTATAAGATTAATGTTTGGTATAGGTTTGCTTAAATAACTGCGTTGAATATTTCAAAACAAAACAAAATCAAACAACACGTTCTATAGACATCGTAGTTTAAAAATAAAATAAAAAAGCCTTTTACTATGACTATGACAAAAAATCCTAATGATAACCAACCCAAAAATACCACTCCGAATCATCGGCGGCCCCGCTGTTCTGGCTACGGTAGCAGTTATAGAAATGCCGGGACACGGGGTGCTAATAATCCTCATCCTCAATATGGGTAGTATATCAGACGACTCGATCTAGCAACCTACCACGCATGCACTTTGAGGTCAGTGAAGGTTATTGAGCTGAAAGAAGCAGTATACAGTTTGCGTGGACACATCGGTTCATTTAAAATCCGAAGACTAATTATTTCCTGGCAGTCCAGGAAGGAAATAACGTATCTCAATGTGGTGTCATTCAAAACTCCCTTATCAACGATGTAGTGAAGATATCTAATCTATCATTATCTTCACTTCTTTTGCAATGCTATTCAATAGGCTAGCTTCATTTATACGTACAATTTGCTCTTTCCTTCCCTTTTGATAATAATATCAATGTAATGTAATTGATACTATTATGTAATCTATATTACATTACATCTATAATGTAATATAGATTACACACCGATATGTCTCCATTTATTGTTTGATTTATGATACATTTCATTTTATACTAAAATTTTACTCCAACTCACCAAAAGTAAATACAATTTCAAAATGGTGAAGTTTGTAAATAATTTTTTTTATTCTTTCTCTGTTATACCGTCTATAACTTTCTCATGTTCACAACAGGTGGTCTAATTGAACTTTTAACAATTTTTTTTTACTATTTTTTATTTGTCATTATTACTTATATTACTATGTCAAATAATTATATAATTATTTGACAGTGATTGAAGTAAAATATTAAACTTTGATAGAATAGAAGTTGAAGACGTAAAAATTGCGAAAAATAAATCTTAACTCAGTTGTTAGTACATTTTTATGGTAATAAATTAAAGTCAGAAAAGCTCAGTTTTACTCGAGGTCACTCGACACACGATGCTAGCGTTGAGCTTTTGCAACATATTTTTAAAGCTAAGAAGGATTCGTAAGAAGCAATTGACGTATTTTGTGATCTTTTCAAGTGAACGATTGTGTTTATCATGAAGTTTCATGTTAGTTGCGTCACTATGGAGTGACAGGCTACGATTTTGAAATTCAATTTGAGTAACAAAATTTAGGTAATGTCTATGCCATAAGATCATCTGGGTCTGTAGTCTACATGGGTGTACCACAGGGATACAGTGTACCACCAATACAGTGTAACACCCTTTCTGTTTTTAGTGTGCATTAATGACTTACCCAGCTTTGTTAGGGATGTTCATGAGATAATATTGTTTGCATAGGACACTCATGATACTTATGATATACTTACAACTTACTTGCCCGTTTATGACAATATAAACAATTCTATCTCTAAGGTAGAGAATTTACTGCAAATAACCTATTAGTTAATGAACCGAAAACAAAAGATACAAAATTTTCACTTCCAAATGTAAAATACAGACCCGAAACTATTTAAATACAAAATGAAGAATGGAAGTTTATTAACACTACCCTCTTCCTTGGAATTATTCTAAATAACAGTTTTCAATAGAATCCTCATACCAGTACGTTGGCGAAAAGGCTTATGTAGTCAAAAAATGCGAAATTATTAGACATCAAACCGCTAGATTAGTTTATTTCATAACGTGATGTAGTATAACATTTAGCTCTGGAGACGTACCACGGAAATTTCATAGAATTTTCGCGCTGCAGAAGCGGGCTGGTCGAGCAATTTATAAGCTTACTTCGTGTAACTTTTAAAAGTAAGTTAAAGGAAATTGACAAAGCTTAGTGAGAAACAAAATCGTGTAATTTATTTAGTTTTATTTAGTCAATTCTTTTTACACTAAAACATAATGCAAAAATATTTTCATTTCATAAAAGCGTAGAATTTAAAGAGAATCGGCATCAAAGTTTGAAGTTTACGCTCCAGTTGGTGCATTCATTCCTTTCTCGAACGAAAAAGAAAGAAGTAGTTTTAATTTAAAACTTCTCGATAGAGTCTTAGAAGGAGATCAAAAAGTAAAAAAGGGAAATTTTACTAGAAAGAGATTCTTTTGTATAGGGTCGGGGCCATAGTTTTTTCGTATTTTATATACAGATTCATGATAATTTTTCATCATATTTTATTTACCTTTAATTATGTATATGTATGTATATATACATGTAAGAGACCGAGACAGATGAAAATCTGAAGGTGCAAGGTCAAGACTATATTGGTTGGTATAATAATTCCCAACCAAACTCTCGCAATATTTGCTGAGTGGCTAAATATGTGTGTGGTCTAGCGTTATCATAGTGAAAACGATAGCTAGCTAGCTAGCTAGCTAGTTAATCGGGGTTTTGCTATAGCTCTTGCTATAGGTCTTAGCTTGTCTTTTGACCTTGATCTTTCTCGCACGTTCTTGACGTAGGTTATCCATTTTACATCACCAGTGAATAATCTTTCAAAAACGGTTCGGTTTCATTACGTTTCAGTAAAAGAATCGCAAATGAGTATACGATTCATTAAATTTTTCAGTGATCTCATTTGGAACTCAAGTATCGAGATTTTTTGTATATTGAGCTTTTTTCAAATGGGTTAAAACTGCTTTATGGTCGATCTCCAGGTATTTAGTTATGTCATAAGAACTAATATGCCGATCTTGCTCTACTTTTCCCAAAACGGTATCGACTTTATCCGAATAGGTCGACCAGAACTAAGTGCATTTTTGACATCAACATTATTGGACTGAAAATGATTGAATCAGTTTTGTGCTACTTTTACTGACACTTCATTAAGTTCCATAAACGTCACAAATTTTTTGCGCGGCTTGTGATGCATTTTTCTCTTCCTTGTGATAAAATTTCAAAATATATCTAATTTATACGTTAGAATTATTCATTTTGACGGACAGAAAAATATTAGAAAAAGAGCGGGACACTGTTTTTAATTTTTTATATGGCATTTATCTATCAAAACCAGATACAAACGCAGCACAACTAAAGAGATTTTACTGCAAATTTTTACTTATAAACTACAAAAACTTTCCCTGACCTAATAGTTTTAAATTCGCAATAATAATTTATTATTATTATAGTGAGAAATTTTGGATATGCGCTCAAAGCTATATGATTGTATTTAATACACAAATTGATCTACGTTGTTTAAACATATATAATTACCTGAGGTTTATACTTAATAAATCGCTTTTTCGGATATTTGAAATAAATCATTATTTGTTTCCAGTTTTATAATTGACTTTGACGGAAAAATTGTATAAAAGATCTATTAGAATTCTAAATATCAAACAATATACATGTCAATTAAAAGTCTAATAAAACAAAAGTATAATAACAAAATAAACCATTCATGTACTCCAAACGGTAAAATCAAGGGGAGAGTAAATGGTCTTAAAGATTTGTATGAATATGATGTTTTTTTTGACTCCTCGTATCTTCGATTCATTTACTCCACACGGCAAAATCAAAGAGAGAGTAAATGTTTTTAAAAGTTTATATGGGTTTTATGTTTCATTGTGATTCCTCGTATCTTCGATTCATTTACTCCACACGGCAAAAGCAAAGAGAGAGTAAATAGTTTTAAAAGTTTAGGTGGATCTTATGTTTCGTTGTGACTCTTCTTATCTTCGATTTATTTACTACACATGGCAAAATAAAAAATAGAGTAAAATGGTCTTAAAAATTTGTGTATATATAATGTTTCGTTGTGATTCCTCTTATTTCCGATTCATTTACTCCATACTGTAAAATCAAAGAGAGTGTAAATGGTTTTAAAAGTTTCTGTGAACCTTATGTTTCATTGCGACTCTTCTTATCTTCGATTTATTTACTCCATACGGTAAAATAAAAATGAGAGTAAATGATCTTAAAAATTTGTGTGTATATGATGTTTCGTTGTGACTCCTCGTATCTCCGCTTCATTTAACTACATACTGCAAAATCAAAGAGAGAGTAAATGTTTTTAAAAGTTTATATGGGTTTTATGTTTCATTGTGATTCCTCGTATCTTCGATTCATTTACTCCATACAATTAAACCAAAGACAGAACCTTCGTTTCTCTATGATAATCATATTTTAGTCTAGCTCCGAATTTCGTAGTCAATCTTGATGACAATCACGGTCTTGCTGTTAGTTCGAATGAAAAGCACATAATTGAAAAATTAAAGGAGAAAGTATGCAAAGCCTTTGGAAGCTAATAAACTGCACAATAATTGAATATTAGAGAGAAAAACTTACTAAGAATCTTATTATTACATCTACCTATGAAATAAATTTGCATTTTCATAATAGAAGTCTCACTCGTATATATATTTTATGTTTAAGTAACAAACCAGTTATTTGATTTGATTTGAAGTCAAAGACTAACTTCATCAAACTTTCTAAATTGCAGTCCACGAAGCTCCTGCTCTATGGAGTGAATTAACCCGTAATCTCATAGAGCGAAATCTGTAAGCTTATACTCTGGATGCGGTAAAATATTTAGGGTTTCGTAAGCAGCAGGAAACCGTAATAGTTTATCCATGTCCGTCCGCCCATCCATCTAACTGTCTGGCCGTCTGTTTGTCTGTCTGTCAGAAGCTAAATTCAGAGACTTTTAGCAATAGAGATTTGCAATTTGTCACGAGTATGCATCTTAATAAAGCCAACAAAGTGGTAAAATAAAATCTTAAAAATAAAATTTTTAGGATACTTCTACAATAAAAGTGGTGATATATTTTTTTTCTCGTCTATTCTATGGTGTGGATCGTTGAATAACTCATTCAAAGTCATTGCGGGTTCGTCAAAACCATTTTTCAGTTTAGGAATCCGTTTGCGAAATATTAGTTAGAGGTGCTAACCCCCCTACCAGTTAAATGATTTTTTAGTGGATATATGAAAAAATATGTATGACGAGATTAAAAGAAAACTATCAACGTTAAGTAGGCTTTTCAAGTCAACGAGTAAAATTCCCATAACTTACAAAATGTACTTGGAGACGTAAAAGGCAACGTTTCATACAAATTCCATTAAAAAATTACTCAGATGACGTTTTTTGGTTTTGTAAAATAGGTAGTAAATATAAATTAACGTGAGCTTTGTTTTGTATTGCACACTATTCGCTCAATTAATGCAATATATTCTTATACCTAACGTTTCCAATCAGTTCGTATTGGTTCGAAATTCCACCACTCGTTTGATTTATAATTTTTAACCTATCTTTCTTATTAAGTCACTAGCTCAGGGTGTTCTTTAAAAGACCCATCATTTATTTTGACTTAACACAAACAAAAAACGGTCAAGTGTGAGCCAGATTCGCATAAGAAGGGTTCTGTACTACCGTACAATATTAAACATACTTTCTGCATATTTTTAAAAATAGTTAATGAAAACAAAAATAAATATTAAGATTGAATAAAAACCGTGGATAAAACACGTTTTTAGACCTCTACTGATTTTTCAATTTATCTTATTTTTATTATTTGTTTTAATAGCCACTATAGTAATACAAACAATGTGAACTTGCTCCTGTTCACACCCTTTCGATACGGTACCCTAAAAATTACTTTTTTCCATTTTATTTCTCTGTCTGGTGCATAAAAAACGGATATAAGCGCATCGATTGAGTTTTTAGGCAATTGCTTGCATACCTTCGCTTGCTGTTGATTTTGATAGGTCAGTTCTTGTGAAATAATTTGTAGAAAAAGTGGTTCCTTGATAAGCTTCTATTTAACAACAAATATTATTTCTCTGTAAATACAACTACTAGACTGATATTTCGGACTGGCTGAAAGAGCTGACTAACTGACTGAGACTGATAATTTGCCTGATTGGTGCAGTCGGTAGTGACCCTACGTGCTACGCTGAAGGCAGTGGTTCGATTCCCACACAAAACAAAAATTTATTTGATTAAAAATTTATGTTTGCCTTGAGTCTGGGTATTTTTATGTGTTATGTGTAATATATTTACAAAAAAAAAAAAGTATGTAAGTATTGTATCGACTATCTGATATCTGTAATAGAAACCTAGTTGCTTAGTTTAGGATCAGATGGTGCTGTGCGTCAGAAAATATTTATTATTATTACTATATTAAAAAAAAATGTATGATTCCATATTTTGAAAGATGGATAGAGGTCTTTTTCTGTTAATAAATCAATAAGATTGATTTATTTATGGAAACACTTTCCCTAATTATTACATATCATTCGTATACAAAAAGTATGTGCCTGCAGTTTGAATCGCAAAGAGGATACCGAATTTTGAACTAATATTTTGACAAGTAGCAATAGAATTTAAACCACGCCGGGTAGCGCGTCGTGAAGTATAAGTGGTTAAAACCAGGTGCCACGTGGTTTTTTTTTATAAGATTTATAAAGGGTATAAGAGCATAACAGTAATTGTACAGAGTAGTTAGTCACCGCAACCTATGCACACCGCCACCTAGAAGAAGTAACTAATGCGTTACCGAACTTTTAAATAGGACTGCGCTTTTTCTCGTAAACTCCCTTGTCGAAGTTCGTTAGGAATACCACTGATCGTGAATTATTCCAAGGTACCACGGAAAGTGGAAGAAAATTGCGCTTGAAGCGTACAGTAGTGGAACACCAATCATTGAAATGGTGCTAATGGTATCTAGAGCGAGCGAAACAATAATGGAAATCGGCCGCAGGAATGAGATTGGATAGCTCTTCAGTGTACTCCTCATGTATAGAGTACACACCCCACTAGATCATACATAAACATTTCTCCGCAAAGCTAATGGGTCGAACTGACCCAATAGTACAAGGTCACCGACTATTCAAAATGTTCAACGTTGGATATGGTAGACCACTTTTGCTCTAGAGAGCAAAAGTTGATATTGGGATGCTTCATCCCTGAGGTGACGACATTACTTTAGATGAGATCTAAAGAATAAAGAGCCTTAAAGAATAAGAGACGATGACCTGGTTTTAAATACTGTTATACGTTCTATTAGGCACGCCAAGCTCTATTGAAATTAGTTTTACTGTGTATTCTAGGTGGTCGCGAAACTGAACGTAGTTCTATGTGTCGACACTAAGGATCTCTATACTAAGTATAACACAAAGAGGAGTTTTTTTTTTTTGAAAAGAGGAAAAAGACGAAGAGGAATTTTTAGGCGTTAAACGCACAAACTTGTCTTTTGGAAGCTAAATTCAACGAGGTCAAATTTACCTCATTCTAAAATTTGATATATGTTTTTCTCGATTTCAGACTCAAGTTGCTTGCGACGCTCATTAACACGATCCCGAGAAATAAAGATATTGAAGTCACATTACTGTCATCCGCATAACAACAAATGTTATTGATTTTCATTAAAATTATTGATATGCCGAATAAACAAAGTAAGGGACAGTATACAGCCTCGAGGGATACCGCCATTCACAGGGTTGGAATCTGAGTATATACCGTCAATTGTAATCTTGGTTCTTTGTTCTGTAAGAAAATTATCAATCCACCTCCGTAATTAATCGATAAGCTCTTAACAAGGAATCTTTGAGAGAAGCGTTTTATTGCACATCCTATCAAAGGCCTTCGTCATATCCAAATAAACAATTAAAGATTTCGATTTTGTGTAGATTTAGCTGCCTTAAAATAAATGGGCGTGCCTTTTATATCGGTCTCAAAACATACACCGCTGCCTGTAGCAACACTCTCTTCGCCTCTTTTTTACCTGCATGTTTGTGTCTGTAAGGTTAAAAGATATTATAAAGCCTATACATTGAGCACCAGTAACGGTCCTGTGCATTAGCTCAGTGCAGCATACAGGACTTTATGATTGTACAACATATGGCCGACCCGAACATTATTCTTTAAGCTCACTATTAATTATTTTATTAGACAACGATTAATTAAACATTATTCATCATTTATGTGTTCTTTATTTTGTATGTTGTTTTTATATTTTTTTGCACATCTCATGTTTTACAATATAGGATCGGAAGTAATATCGAATAATATTTTTTTAACCACATTTCCATTAAGTTTCTCTTTTAAAAGTGACAAAACAGTTTAACACTCATTTCGGTTTGCATACTTCGACAACTGGCTAAGGCTTTTCGTATAACTTAGTGTATAACATTTCTTTATTACTATTGTCATTACGTATCAAGTCTGATTATCTTGTCAAATAACCATTAAACAATATAGGTTTACTTCAGTTCGCCTCTTCAAACCTCATTAAGCTTCATTTAAAAGTTACCATACATATAAACAGAAAAGACCATACAGCGCCCTCTTTAGGGAATAGTTAGCGGCAATTCGGAGTGGCTAAATCCACTGAAAGCGTATTAACAATAATAACAAGAACTCATTTCGGTGGCAAACATCTTAAATAAGTTCTCGCCGGCGCCGCCCGTCACTCAGAAAGCTCGACGAGCGCTCAACTTTTTAATTAAGCTAATGCCCGCGACTCGCCAAATGAAGTGGAATCTTTCATCAAACTTAAGCGTCCGGATTAAATGATATTCTAAAGGTTGATCTCGATACGACAGCATTATTCAAATATCGAATCGAAGTTACTTTTCACAATTCCATTTCGATTTCGAATGATCTTCGCTTGAACCGATGCCAGGCTATGGAAAATATTTTGAGAAAAACAATTTTCGGCGAACAGACATACTGGCTGTTTTTACTGAGTAAATGAAATTCTATTAGATGTGGAACAATGTATGGACATTCCAAAATCAAATCTTCCTCCAAATTTTATAAGAGCAAAGTTTGAAATATTCTGTCTCACTGAAAAATAGACCTGCAACGATTACATTTTCGTACAATAATTTTGAACTATTCGAACAATCGACCAAAGGCAGAAGAATAATTGGAAAAACTTTAAATGGCATTCAAAGATTTCCTTTTTGACCTTTCTGAAGCGACAGTTTTTCGCTAATACAGCGAATTTAAGTGCGGTCTATAAATAACAGTAACGGCGGACAAAGAAGAAAGTAAATGCTCTTTGACGGCGGTTATAGAAAACAACACGTTGGCAGAGAAAAATGTAATTCAAAAGAATAAGCGAATTACATATGAAGAGATGCAGTATACACTAACACTGTAGGTTAAATCGGGAAGTGTGCATGAAATTCCACAGGGGAACCTTCCGAAGAAAAGTATAATTTTATGCTGAGTACAGCACAATCTAACACAGGTTCAAAAGTAGATTAGATTAGACAGATAGAATAGTGCGACATGTTAGCAAAATTAAAAGCAGGCTCATCTCGTTGTAGTCATAAATAATAACGCCACGGGTGAATGGATGGATTTATCAGTACGATCCAGAAACGAAGCGTCAGTTGACCTTATGGCTGATTCAAGATAAGCGACGCCTATTAAAGTAAGCTAGAGTACAGGCAAAATTTTGATAGTAAGTTTTTTTTCTTTGACAGGTTATCTGGTTAAGGTAGCCTTACATGATCCAAAGAGGATCATCAATGCTAAATGATATGTTATCAAATGTTTGACATAAGTTTTGTCAACTGTGAGAAGCAAGCGACAACGCGCCTGGTATCCATGGATTAATGCTTCATTTTCTACGACGCGTCCTAGCACTCGGTACTGCAAACAAGGGACTTCCTGCTCAAACTTATCTTCCTTACAGTTCGGTTTGGCAATATACGAATTCTATTTGTTCCCCTAAAACGTTAATCTACTTAAAGGAAGACAGTTTTTGTCACCAAAAGATGCTCTGACTACAAATGAGAAGGTGGTAGAAGAGGTGTCTGATCCGGACTGAAAATATGATTTCAAAAGTGATTTAGACGCGAATGAAACTTTACGAGCTCCCCACGTATTCTGTTTTGATTTTGACTTTTCGCCTTTACTTATAAGTTAAAAATGTTAGAAGTGAAATAATTCTACAGTTCGAGATTGCAAGTAAAACAGCAATCAAGTCTAAATTAAGGCGAAACATTTAAGATGTCCTTGCTTGCAGAGACATTCTCACTTAACATCTTGCTATTTCTCAACCAATACACACTAGTAATTGAAGGAGTTGCATTATAAAAAAAATGTTTATGCCAATAAGAACTTTCAGAAATGTAAACATTTAAAGTGAAAACATTTTCCGATATGAAAAGCGTCGTGTGCTACATTATAACATATTTTTGTCAGGAATTAAACATGATTGTATCATTTTTGAATAATCTCACTAATTAGGCCACAATTTATATATTCAAATTGAACAAATAACTTTAATCCACTCTCAAATACGAAACAAATGGCTTAATCTGACTTAAGGTGATAATTCATCTGTAATGGGCCATCGAATTTTAGAGGATTCCAAAATAACTGGTTATAAGTTACGGCAACTGAAGACACATTGTAATTTTAATGTAATTGTAATTGCAATCGACAAATAAAATAATTATAAGCCTTGAACGTTTTTATTTGAAATCGCATGATTATTTCGAATAATGATAATCCTTCAAATTGTCCCAATCGATTATTCCCCCCAAAGTGCTTTCATTTAACCAATTTTCGGAATTAATTTATGACAAAGAAATATAAAAATTGCTATGGATATAATAGAATACATATCTTCTATCCTATAATTAGAAAGTATCAAGCGCTATTGTATCCGAAAAGATAAGGGTATCATGACCATTATCTGCGTAATGTTCGTAAAAGGCTTTTCTTTACGCATACAGGTTGGGCATTTAAGGTAGATATATGGTTGAAGGTTAATAATGGGTTACTGGGGCCTTACATTTACGTGCCGGGTGTACACAGCTAACGTTTTATGTCAGAAACAAATAATCATTTTTCTGAAATACCTTTACAAAGTGTTAGAACTGGTCCCACAAAAATTTAATTTTTAATAGTATTCAAAGAAATGTACATTATTATTGAAAGGAAATTTATGAAGTCAAGGATTTCAGATTATTAATAAAGTTCGCAGCTATGAATTCGTCGTAGTATTTCTAAATGAATCGGATATTCCTAGAATCAAATTGTTACTTGAGACTTTGGACTCTCTTCATTTTGGGACTAATCCTAGTTTACATCGCTAAACTAGAAATCCGGCTTTTACTCATTGAGTTCAATGTTTCTTTAAAGTTTATTAAGAGACTCTCTGAGTCCCACTATCGATTGTTCTCAATTCGTCTACCTAAGCAAAAACATTTTCAAGAAGTGGGTACTTTTGTGAATTCTACATTTTTGTTTTTATTTATGCAACCCTTGTAATATTTTCGGCTACAGCCCTTTTTCGCAATTTAGTTTTCGTTTGTGTTCATGTACCTTCCGCCATATTGTTTTCTGTAAATTCTTACTAGTCAATAATTTTAATCCACATAATAATTTCTTTGTTATTAGAAGAGTGATAGTGGCCGAGTGATTAATGCGTATAATAACTTACATATTGAAGCTATACGCGATAATATTAACTGAAGATACCTCATAACCGATAACCACGAGTGAATTGATCAATTAATTTTTAAGTCAAATTAGAAACTACTTGCTCCATACATGTAGAGTCCTTTAAGCTATCGATCACGTACATCGTTGTCTCATCGGTGGCGCCTCAATGATCGTCAGCAACGACCTGCGGCCAATTCTGCAAATTTAAAACCACTCAGTTGATATAGTTATGGAGTCAAAATGACGTCAGAGCGAGATTTACTCATCTTGCTTCCTCGATTTATGATATTTTGACGTCATGATGATGTGGACTGACGTTTACAAAATGAACTGCAATGCTCTAGCATTGTCTAATGGTTAAATTCTATTTAAAAGTAAAAAAATGTGTGAAGATAGGTAGTGGGGTAATAAAAATCTAACATACAAATTAGAACTTCCTGTTAAATACAGACTGAGCTGCTAACCATTTCTAGCAAAATAAGTATCGCTTAGTGAAGTCTACTTCGTGTGATCATGAGCGAGATGAGTCTGCGTCGGATGCGATTGCTCGTCAATTTGATTACCGTCTCGAAGCCGGGAGGTCACATCTCTGGTGGCATTATGATGATAACTTTATTCATTTGCAATTACTTACTTAAATAATTTCATTCTCCTCCCATAAAATTTTAATGTTAATTTTTTTACGACCATCGTTTATGCTAGCAAAAAAAGATGCAAACGAACGTCTGATAATTCTTCAGTCTATGGACCTACATTAAAATATTTTTTTGTGATTCCGATAAATACGACTGTCATTCCAACGAAACCTCTCCTACAAGATATAGGTGTCAATAGCTATGTTCGTGTCACTAACATTCTTCTCTTGTTTAATAAAAATTTGTTACGCAAACAGCGTAACAAACGAAGATGTTGTTATTGAAAACTGTGTCCTGAACCTCATTAAAAAAGAACTCCATCACAGAGCAAGTTTGATTATTTATCGAAACGAAACGAAAAATCTGAATAAGAACATATTCATAGATTATATTCGTGTGAAATTTCACCATGAAAACATAGCACAAGTTACAACAGATGACTTCGTAAACATCAGCGAGACTATTGGTTCCAGCCCAAGTAATATATTAGTGCTGTTGCACGTCGAAAAATGTACCATCTTCCGAAGTTTGTTTGATGATTTCCAGGAACCAAAAGCTAGATATTTAATATTGATGTACAAACACACAATCTACGATTGCTATAACGACCTAAAAAATTTAATAATAAAAAGCTTCGGTTATGAGATCACTTTCCTTTCGAAAGCTGCAACAAAAGGAGATTTTGTTTTTACTACTTTCTTAAATGAGGTAGACAAAAACACGTGCAGCAAAAATTATTCTTTGAAGCCAGTACAGGTCGGTTCCTGCAGAACACTAAAATCGATAAGACGTGTGTTTGTATCCAAAGAACCGACAGACTATAAAAGATGTGTGCTCAAAGTGGGAGTAGCAAAAATGTTCCCTTACGCTATCTTTGATGGTGACAATAACACACATCTCAAGGATTACGATAGAATTTACAGTGTTAAAGGTGCTGATATAGAGATGATAAAAATAGTCTCTCAATATCTCAATACCGACACTGAGTTATACTATACGGATCGCGATGAGAAAAATCCTTACGTTAAAAAGGATTATTTAAAATATTTAATAGACGGAACGCTCGATATAGCCGCCGGCGGTCAGTACAGAGCTTACGGGGATATCGTGGAATATTCTGGAATTTATACCCGTCAACAAGTAATTTGGATATACACTGCGGTCCGAGATGACAGATCTTGGGAGACTTTTGTTTCGCAGCAGAATAAATTCTACGCGTTCGTCATATTTTATTTTATTCATTGTTTCGCTTGGATTTGCATCACTAAATTTGACGGACTAAAAGCTAACTTCAACGATACTTTTTTGTTCAGCTGGGGAACGCTGCTGGGTGGCCATTCTTTGCAGGATGCAAGAAATTTAAAACAGAAACTAGTAAATTTATCTTATCTGATTCTATGTATACACATGTCCGCTTACGTAGGAGTGCGACTGTACGCATTTTTAACTATACAACCTCCACCGCAAATTTTCAAGACTAACGACGAAATAATTTCGTCTGGACGGGACGCGTATTTAAATGCTAAAACCAAGTATTTCATAGAAGACAAGAGATATACCGATTTTGCGAAATTTTCCAAGGACTGTTCCGATTTCGAAGATTGCGAAAAAAGAATTCTGAAAAATAACGGGGTAACCGTAGTTCTTGATGCATATTTTGTTTCTATACAAAGCGCGACGGCCGTGAACGGTGAGGCGCGGGTAATGCGTGTTTCTGATAGTTTGCTAACCGTTTACCACGAAATATTGATTTCCAAAAAATGTCCGATGCTCGCACCGATACAGAACGTCGTCTTAAGATTATTCGAAGCCGGGATATGCGCTAAACTCTACAACGATGCCATCAGTCTGATCGCCATATCGAAGGCAGAGATAGCCAATAAGAACACTTTGTCCAACAGTTACAGCTGTCAAGAAGGATGTAGCATTGCACTGGACCAAGTTGCCGGGATATTTTATCTCTGGTTTATGGGAACGACTCTATCTATTATAGTGTTTATTTTAGAAATCTGCTCGCAAAACAATATTAAAATCATTAAATAATAAAAAAGTTTACGTACAACTTTAAATAGTGAATAATCGTTTGTTTGTAAAAATGGTTTTGATTCATATTTATTTCATATGCACTCATCTGTTTCCATAATTATTCAAGAAAGAGTTTTTTTTATTTTCAAATAAACATGCACTTGTAAATTTTGCATCGATAATTTTTAATAAAAAAAAAAACAGTTTTCTGATTAGCCACGTAAGACGTGTAAAATTTGTTTTTGTTTTTGCTTCTATGAAAGGCAAAAAAGGCGAGTCAACATTTTTTTCACTAGTCGTCAATATTTGCAATGATGGTATTATAATATTGGGCTCCAAGATATGTGGTATTTAAAAAAAAGGCAACAATAGTATAGATAAAAAAGGTCTAGTTATTGCAATTCAATAGGTCTGTCCAACATCAGGATATTAGAGTAAAAAAAAATAATTTCACTAAACCTCTATTTAGTAACAGAGAGATTAATTTTTTCGGCGCACGCAGGGTCGAATGCACGCATTTTGGCAAAAACTGGAAGAATTAAAATTGTGGTCATTTTGTCAAACGTAAATATTAAGTGTATTGACTGGGTATATACAATTGATTATGAACCCAGTGTGGCGCAGGAGATGTAGCGGTCTAACGGTCCGAACTTGTATTTCGTACAAATAACTGGAGTTTAAGAATCAACTCATCCTTTGAATTTACAATTTTATAGTTGTAATAACGAGTTATTTATGAATTCCATCTAGTATATTGTATTCCGCAGGAGGTAAGTGAAATTTATAGTTATGCCTTTGTTGAAAATTATGTATAATAATAATTTTAATAAATATTCTATATATTAGCTATTTATTTTATATAATTCATTGCAAAGTCGTAGACTTTTAGTTGAACTAAGTGTCAACCGAAGTCCCATTTATACATCATCATTATCAACTATAGAATAAAGTTTCGTCTTGAAAGAAAATATCTAATACATATTTACAGTACTTTTAAGAAAACGCTCATAATCAATGTAGAGTATTAGGGAGCTTTTTCTAAGTAGTGACTTTATTCTAATTTTTAAAGAAATATCAATAGCGCTATATATGTATTGAAGGTTTCGTAGTCAATAAGGAATCCTTATAATCTCGATATGTCCGTCCGTCCGTCCGTCCGGTCTATCTTTCTGTCTGACTGTTTGCGGTTCTACTCGGAGACTATTTCTATTAGTTTATATAAGAAAGTTGTAATTTGGTATGAGTATATATATATATATATATATATATATATATATATATTAATTAGACCGACAAAGTTGTAGAATAAACTCTCGAAAAAAAACTCTTTTGGCGTACCAAAACACACGTAAAATGGGGATGATTTTTTTTCCCGTTAATCCCACGTTGTGAAGAATCGTTGGATAACTTATTCAAAAAATGTGAATGAACATTTTCTTATTTAGAAATCCGAATCCGAAATATTAATCTTTAAATTTCTAATTTTTGATAGAGTCAAGTGTCCCCCCGCTGTGTAAATGGTTATTATTGAACATGTGAAAAAGTTCACGGTAGTAGCATATTGGTATTACAACTATAAAATTATAAATGCAAAGGTTTAGTTGATGTTCAAACTCTAGTTATCTGTACGAAACACAAGTTCGGACCGTTTTGACCGCTACGTCTCTCGCGCCACAATACTTTTATAATCAACTCTATATGGCCAGTAGATCCACTTATTATTTACGTACGACAAAATTACCATAACGAGGATATATCATTTTTATAGTTTTTAACAACAATTCATGCATTCGGTCTCTGCTTGCGGCGGCAAAAAAAAAACTATATTTACAATTATGTATCAATAGTACATAGAATCAAAACAATAAAAACGTATTTTCGTGATACGAATGAAACAAGTACCAGCCCTTTTTGGTAGCATACATGAAGAGCCGTAATCGGACGCAAATGTCTCGCTGGTGATTCCCTTTTGACTGGACCCTTAACAGCATCCCTATAAGCATTCGCATGCCAGAGCCATTGCCGTGCGCATGGAAATGCACCCACACGGTATCGACCGTCTCTCTGTGGTCGGCGCCGCGAGTGCACCGAGAGTGACTCGAATCTAGTTAGTCTATTGGCCTCGACGGTCGTGCAGCGGCCTTCGGCAACTTGTGGAATATATGTCGTTTTGAATATAGCATTAATGAGTGAAAAAAAGTCTTTTAATTTTTGTCTTCGATCTGATTGATGATATTGCATTCGATATACATCTATGGAAGCGTAGGGTCCGGGTTTTTTTTTTATAGAATACTCCTTTTTTATTTTCTTATATTATAAACTCAATATATTATAGTGTTAGCAGATGATTTTCGAGGAGTTTAATATAATTTTTGCGAAATATTAATAAATCCGCGTTCATTAAAATGATCTCTATTCAAATCTATATAACGAAAAAATATTGTTACATTTTATCACAAACGAGTTTTATCGTATGTTGTCGTGATTGAAATAAGAATGGATCATTTAAAAATGAAAGATGTGTTTGAACTTTTCATTCAAGTCTGTCACGCAAACATACTATGCAATCACTAAAACAGCTGTAATTTTATTTGTTAACGAACTTATGGGTAAAAAACTAGCCAAGAACATGTCGGACCGTGCTCATTATAGGGTTCCGAAGCCATTATTAGAAACAAGTGCAATACAGATGAAAAAAGTACGTTGTTACACATTTTCAATGTTTCCCACACAGAATAGTTATAAGCACTTTAGTCACCTATAACTTGTGTAATAAGTAGGTATGTCGACTATTACTATAAAACTAGTATAGACTGAAGTGCATCAGCAAAAGGGCGTATCTTCATGGCACTTCTGTCCTTTTGTAAAGAAACGTAGTTTTTCATAATCATTTAATATTGCATAACTTATATTTTTCATCAAATACAGCAATCACTATTTCCGTGATAGGTTTAAAGTTTATACATATTTTTAATTACGAAATATGTATTACGAAATTTTCATAATTCCGCTTTCTTCTAGACTTTTCTTCTGTTATTTGTAATTTTTTTTACTCAGAATTGTAGAATCATTACTATCTTAAGTCAAGTGAGAAGATATCATTTTTGGAAAGATTGCGATATGCTAAAGTTTTTTTTATCCCTATCCCTTTTCATTTTACAATGACTGCCCGATTGGCGCACTTGGTAGTTGCGGCGCTGGGGGCGTGGGATAGATTCCCGAACACGACAAAGATTTATTTAATTAAAAATTAACATTTGCTATTTATGTAGGTGTTCCTATGTATTATGTATATACATTTACAAAAAAAAAGTAAATATGTATTTTATCAACTATTTCATACCCATAATATCAGTCTCGTTGTTTAGTTTGGTATCAGTTAGTATCGTATGTGTGTCGGAAGATTATTATTATTGTTACAATATTATAAAAATTGTAATCCTATATATCCAGTTTGCATGAGTTCAAATTTCCTAAATTTTGATTTTGTTTCATAAATCATTTTTGAAGCCACATCGACTTACATTTATTCAATTTTAAACGATACACGATTAACAACAAAGACAGTTTAAGACAAACAGACAAATTTTATTCCACAAACGTAGCGATTCTAAGACTGATAATAGGGGGACGTTGTATTAAAAAATAACGAATCAATAGAAGCTACAGAACGTATAATAACAAGCGATATATTGGGAGCTTTTATTCATCGTTGGCCCGGTAAATTCACATCGGGTCGCGTATTCACAACCACCTTCACACAATCGACCGTTCGTATGAGAGAATTTAGTGCACCATTTCCGATTCCGCCATTCCCGAGTACGCCGCGAAAGTTCCAGAACTTTAGAACTCGTAAAGCGCACACAATACAGGTTAGCGTTAGGTCAGATGCATGTATCGGCCGCTTTATATATGAATAACGAGCAGGTTGGAAGTTATTCAAACAGACGAACAGACGGAGGAACAGAGTTAAATCACTAAACGAAGTTCTTATTTAATAGAAATGGGTAAGTGAAATTTGAATAGTGAAGTGGAGGTTCTGTTTTTCATATAGGCAAAGTTATTCATTAATTTCTGCTTCCAATCAAATAAAACATTGTAATTAGCCTTTAAATTAAAAAAATAATTGTATACCATTATATCATAAGCATGCAACACACGCACGCTCTCAGGCACGGACACACACATTTTCGTAGCAGGAAGTTAAAATAAACGCTCCTGTTTTTATATGTATTATTATCGACTATCAGACATTCGCGTATTATCTAAGATCAAGGTGTATTTTTTTACCAATTTTTACAAATAATGTGTGCCAACCCTAACAATTAATCACATTACATTCCAATGTATAACTTTTTGCGTATCGTATGTATACCTAGTATATAGACATACATACTAGCTACAAAGAATTCAAGGATCGGAATGGAATTCGAACCTGGTCAGTTCGTTCTCCAAACTCCAGACCATAGAGAAGATGAGCATTCCTTCGTATTTATGTAAAAATGAATTTATATTTTTTAATTTAGTTTCTTTTGATTTAGCAAAAAATTGAAACTCGTAACAACGATAGGGTAGGCTTTTATTTTATTATTTACATTAAGTTAAGTGTAAACGTAGCACATAATATATTTTTTTTAACAATTTCGATATTACTTTGTTAATTCGAATTCGTATAAAAATAGATATATTTCATAAAAATAAATATAACATTTAATATTGACTAGCATCGGTTTCACGAAAGCATAAATAACTATTAGGTACATATTAAAACATCACTTTCAGCGGTCATATTTAGACCGAGAGCACAAACACCATCGGCGTTCTATTGTGTCTACGAATTCAACTAATATTTGTTACTTTAAGAATGTATTAGTATTTATAAATGTTTTAAATTTGATTTTAACTGTTGAAAATACACATAATGTTTTTGGTATGTGATATACATCCAGATGTATTTTACTTGTTATATATGTCGTATATAATTTGCGCCTGTATATAGCTTTGTTAGTAGTTGAGTAGTTCTATGTAGTTGTGTAGAAGTTCCATGCTGGTGTGTTTTCCTACAGACTGCTAAATAACAAATTCGATAAATCTTCTCTATGTAATATAATACAATTGATTGTCTATATACTAGCCACGGCTAGCATAAAACGATATGGTAATTCGAGTCATAAAGGAGGGAATTTGTTTTTATATAGAAATATTATTTTCAATAACTTGATTTTTGTACGACAATGAAATGTGCTTTTTTACTATATTTTAGCTAAGGTAACTTAGGACCCTGGATTCTTGATTTTATCTAAAGTACTTATTCTGTAATCTAGAGAATCGAAGACAGTTTGTTTAAAACTGCGTTTCTTTAATCTTCTTTCTCGGCCCAAATACTGTCGCCGTTGACCTCGGTCGTGCCTTTGACGAACTTCTGAATAGCTGGCATCCTGTAGATGTAGACCGACAGGACGGCGCCGGCGCATGCGCCGATCCAATATACCACCGCGTGCTCCAGCAGAGTGTGCCCATCGCAGCCCGCCTTGAGCGAAGTCGCCAGCACTGGGTTGAAGTAACCGCCGGAGTAGTCGAAAGCTGGAAGTGCATATTCATTTTTAAATTGAAAACTTGAACGAAAGCAATGAGAATTTTTTTACGATTGATAATGAAATTGAATGAGGATAGCAAAGAACATTCTCGTTGAAAATTATATATTGCGTAAAAATGTATTGCCCACATTGGGGGTACGAAGCTCTAGACAAAAGTCAATGAATGGGAATACAAATAAAATACCTTTAATAGGAAAACGAAATAAGTTTTCAGTCGAGTCAACACAGTCTCTGAAAATTATTTACAGGACAGAGATTCGGATCTTTTCGTATACAACTATAAACTCTTTCATTTTTAAATCGTTTTTGTTCAAGAAGCTATCGTTAGTAGTTTCAGGGAAATTGTTATTAAATATTCTCTTAGAAATGACTTGAACACATCCTTATTAAGTACTGGCGGCTCGATTTGTTTGAAAAAGCTTTGACAGCGCTGTAAAGTATATTCAATACCGCGTTTATCGAAGAAAACTGCTGATTCCTACTCTCAAAGACTACATCATCGTTACAAAATTAATTTCAAAAGACGAAGTTGTTTATTTGATAAATAGCATGCTAGTATACTAATGTTACATATATACCTTGAGTACGAATAGAGCCTAATAGAATTAAAACTTACTACAAAATTTTGTGTAAAGTTTGCGCAAAAAGAAGAATATCATACCTCAAGTCTCAAAAAAAAAAATCATAATAGATTCAGTGGTTACAAGATTTTGCTTTCATCAAGCATTTTTAAAAAAACATTCTAAAACGGTTAACCAGGAAATATTTAAGATGCATCCTCTCAACCACCTCAACAACCATCACTGCATCTGAGAAGCTATTAATCCTTCTTTTAATGTGATATTTACAGCGAATCCAGTAACATTAACACAATACAAACGAAAAATTAAAGGAACATTTGCGCTTCAGCCAGAATAAATTTACGGCAGCACAATATTTTATAGATATGCACATTCGCTTGTTGATTCGGACGTTAAAAAGTTTGAATATGAAAGTAGGGGGGCGAATTTATTAAACAAGCAGCGCATATCCCTCCTGCATCTTTATATGCAGTATTTAAACTGCATGTGATGGAAATGCAATACTAGGCTGTATTGAAATTCTCATGTCCTTCATGTGTACATAGTACCTACTTTAAAAAACTTTAAAAATAAAATATGTGCAAAATCAAAAAGTGTTTATATTTCAAATTAGAATTCAATAATATTTTAGTGTCATAGATTACTATCAACGCATAAAATACACTCTTGTATTTAATACATTTACCGCATAGTAAAGTGCAATAACATTTGTTGAAATTTCTGTATGTAGATACGAATAAAAATAAATGAAAAACTAGTTTTTACATTTTTTTAGGGTCCCACTCGTCAAAAGGAAAGAAACCTGTATTGTCCGTCAAAACCTTTTTGCTCAGGAACAGATAGAAGTATCAAGTTGAAATTAATTTAAAATTTAAGGTGTAAAATCCCTTCCAAGCCCAAAAAAATTAAATTTGTAAAATACGACATTTTGTCATATATTTTGATATTCACAAACTGTAAGATACTTGACTTTGATTTAGAATCATGAAGTGGGGTAAAAAATAATATCATACAGCGCAAGTAAGAGAACAAACCCAAAAGCTGGCAATCTGTAGTTATATCTCACGAAAATGCTTTTTCGCGACTGTAAAATGATATTTGCTATTGAAGTATCGGCCATGAAGGAAACCGAATTATGGGACGGCATTTTTTAGCTCACCACTGTGAAAATTCTCTGAACGCGAATTTCACTCGCTCTTGATGGGTTTTTTCGGATTAAATTTTTATGAGTCTTCATATGAAGAGCTGAGGACGACTTGCATATGGGCCCAATATGTTGGAAATATCCACCCAAGAATCAGTTGAGTATCAACGAGTCATAGATCAAGACTCGTGTGGTAATTGTAAACAAAGTAGTCTAGTCGACAAGTTCAAAATCGTGTTAATTCTTAATAAAGGTCTTAAAAATATGTGCGATAGCTCATTGGATTCGGAATGACGTCTAGAAAAATGTATTCGAAGGATTTTACTGCGCTATACAAATTGCAAAAGTTATTAATAAATTAAGTTGAAAAAAAAAGGTATTGATATTTCAAAAACTATTGATATTTAAGAAATTTTAAAATAAGATTCATAAAGAGGAGAAAATTACCAAGAAAAAAGTCTTAACTCTCGGAACTCTACCTCAATTATTTATAATTTTAATTTAGTGCTGAAAATAGGGCCCCGCGCAGCCGATACGGCATGGCCGCGCTACCGCTCAACAGAGTTTATTACGTAAAATATATTTTTTTATATAATTAAATATTAAAATTTAAAAAAAATATGAATAAAATCCCGTTGGAAAAAAATTTTTTGTTCATTTTTCTCAAAGTTATACAATTGTTAACTAAGTAGTTTTTCGTGGGCTTTAATTTTTACAAAAGACGGTATAAAAGTTTAATTATTGGGCTATAAATTAACGGACCACGTTATAAAAGCATCTTAAATTAGGACTTATTTTTAGAACATTTTCTCCTCTTTATGAATCTTTTTTTTTAAATTTCTTAAATATTTAAAGTTTTTGAGTAATAGCCAAAAAACGAAATACCTTTTTTTTAAACTTAATTTGTTAATAACTTTTTCAATTTTTATCGTGCAGTAAAATCCTTAGAACATATTTTTCTATACCTCATTCCAAATCCAATGAGCTATCGCACATATTTTTAACACTTAAGAATTAACACGATTTTGAACTTGTCGATTAGACTACTTTGTTTACAATTACCACACGCGTCTTAATCTATGACTCGTTGGTACTCAACTGAATATCGATTCAAAATGTTTTTTTAAAAGAAAGCAATTTCCTTTCATCAGACAGATCAAAAGAAAACGTAGATTTGCTATCTAAAATAATACAATCTAATACCGAAAATTATTAACGCTCAAGTATTCAAGCAATTATTTATAAATTGAATTTATTATTATATCGTACGAAACATTTGCTATCATTTATTGTAGAATCCCAACAAGTATATATCTAAGAATTATTAGATTGATGTATTTTCTTTTGTTCCGAATTCTCAAAACACTTTATAGCTCTTATTTATTCATAATCTAAGCAAAAGTACTTGTGGAACAAATGGAAAGTAAACCAGTCTTTTGATACAATCTAGTATTAAAAATACAGTGTCAATTCAGATTGACTTTTTCGTTTTCTGTGAAAACTATAAGAGAAAACAGTGGATTTAGTAGAAATAAGTAATGGTAACTAAATGTTAGTTCGACATTGATAGAATACTATGTACCTTTTCCTAAATTGACTTTGCAAAAGACGGAAACGCTTAGATCCGAATTGGCACTAGAATCTTGGTAGCGATACATGAATACGGTGTGCCTACACAGGACACCTGGAAAATTCAACCCATGCATGAGACAGACAGTCGTATAAGCGTTAAGGCGATAACAAAACTTTTGTTAGTGTTTTTAAGTTTTTTTAGATTGTTAATATTGTCCAACAAAACATATTATGAATCATCGATGTACATGAATGAGTCTAATTGAAGTATGCAATTTATTTATTTTTTCATTAATATTCAATAAAAAATAGACCAAACGCTGGAATTTTTTTTCAAGAATACTCTATCATAATTGGCTAACTATTACATTTGACTTGCGTATTTTCTAAGAGTAAACTGTAATATAGTAATATAATTTTATTGTATTAGTATTACACTGCACTAATAAAATAAATCAAATTTCTCATATTTTTTACTCAGTGTCCTTAATTTACGCTTCAATAGCACTTTTCATACATCGTGATTATTTTATCATGAGTGCATCAGTGGCCGTCATTTTAAGTGTACATTTTTTTTTGTAAACAATAGCTTTAAAATTTTTAAATGAAAATTTAGAATGTAAAGATAATCAATCGATCGTATTAACTACAAATAAATGTCCGATTAAAGATAAATTCCTTAACAAAACCGCAACAAAAAGAATTTCCATTTATTCTGCCCACTTTCATGAGGAAAATTACTTAACTGCTGAACATCCGTATCCTTTCAACCATCAAGAAATTCAACGACAGAATTTGTGAAAAATGAAAATTTTCAATATTATCTATTCGGACGGAAGCTGTGTATAGCAAATCAAAGAAAAATATTAAAAACACAATTTTGTCCCTTTTAAACAATTATAAATGCGAGGTTTAATATAATTTATTTTGTGATTAATTAATTTACAGCAACAATAACATTGGTAAATTGGTAAAAGATGGCGCTTCTTAAGCATGGCGGTCACGCATGCGCTCATTGAAAAGCCTATTAGAAACATATACATCGATGGTGCCGATACTGTCGTTCAAGTGACGGTTCGTTTTTGATTTGGCATGAAATACGCAGTTAAAAAAAAACGTATACCACTACTCATGTACAACTTACCGGCCACCACTAGTGACGTAGCGATGAACGAATCGATAGCCGTGGCGAATCGTGGATTCAGATCCCCGAGGAACTTCGAGGCGAGTCGACAGAGGCACGTAGCTACCCCTTCTATGACTGCGCCGTACAGGACTGGCACCTATATTAATATTTAAACATAATTTTCCTTGAAAAAGCTGTCGCATTTTACATTAACTTCTTACGTTAAATCGTTTTACGTATACAAATAAAGGTAAGATGGTACTAACAAAACTTTTGTGATTTTTTTATGAACGAACGATTTTTCATGATTTTTTGACCTTTTATAAACGATTTTAATAAAGACAATGTTTTTTTTTTGCACAGTCTATTAAAATAACTTTCTCTATAAAATTATATTTCATTGAAAAGCAAAGCAAACAAGCTTATGCAGATTTTAAAATTGTTTGAGTAGATAAAACCAATCACTCTGTTCGCGGTTGAGTGTTTATGAAATGCAGCAAAAATAGATTGCTTCAATGAAAGTACGGTCGGACAAATAACACGTACCAGTTTGGATTTCGGATTAAAACAAATTAGCTTATTACGTTTTTACAATTTTGACAGTTCTTCAGAGTTTTATTCGGTCAGATTAAAATTTAAAATCTTTATAGAAAATCAATATCAGTTACTTTATTTTGGCTCCGTAAACTTACTCACGGCCAAAGCTAGCATAAATTACGGCCGACGTAAACGGCACGTTATGTGCACAAAGCGCAGTTGCAACGAGCAACAGTAGAAGTTGCAGATATTCTCTTTGAATTGCATAGAACGGATGTCCCCTAACGGACTCTAGTGCTTGCATCTAAGTCACAATGCAGCCTTGTCTGGTAAGGGCGCTTTATGTTGCACTGCATCGTTCACGCCGGCAGTGCTCGGTCACCGCCAGCGTATTTTCAAGTGCTTAAATGTTTAATTAAAATGTTAATAAAAATCATTGTTACAATTCTACAGCTTCCAATAAACTTTAGTAGTGTAATATATCATTAAAAGTTAAAGGCGAAATATTATTTCATAATGTATTTTTTTAAGTGAATTTATTAGTGCAATAATAGGAAATAAAAAAAAATGCTCTTGTTAGATCGCTGTCTGTGGCACCTACTTACTGAGCATGGAATTGAAATTCATAATACTATATCTCGACAATCGTACCTTTTTCATTCAACGATATCATTTTCAATTTTTTACCGCAATATATTTGGAGCTGAATGTGTTCTCATCACCGGTATTTTTAACAACTGCATTACTGTACAAAACGAAAGCGTAAAAAAGTAATTGTAATTCATGTAAAACCATTACATATATTTCTTAAATCGCTCCTTATTGAGGTCTAATTGAGTATGCTCAGTTACGAAATTTCAAAAACGTCAACATATTACTATCTGACGTGGAATTATTAGAGTTTGGTCTTGCCAATACAGTACAATGTTATATGTAGGCTAAAGACACCAAGACGAAACGTATTTTGATAAAATTATTACTACTCAGTTGAAGATGTAGGTCACCCAAATAGAGCAGTAATAAAAAATCATTAATTTCAGATATATTGGACTTGACATTCGATTAAATTCGATAAAAAATGAAATGTTTATACAATTACGAAAAAATTACATATTTTTATCCTCTAAATATAATGGGCTATCTGACGTGTTATTATAACAATATTTAATGTTACAACAGCTGTCGAAAAGTAAATTGATCGATTTTCCAATGAAGTTTAATAATCAGAATGAAGTTCGGATCAAAATCGATAAAACTCACTCAGAAATGAAGAGAAATGAAGAAATAGGAAGTCAAAACTTAAAGAAAAAATCCAAACGAGTGAGTAAGTATGACAAAGACTATTCTGACCTGTAAGGCAAATGAAAATGGTTTTTTTTTTTTAATAGACATTAAAAAGAGTTTTGATATTTGCTCGCTGATATAAGAAAATAACTCATAATCAATTATTTCTTCTATCCACGGTTGAACCTTGTGTTACGTACATACAATAAACATTGCAAAACATTTTAATTATGTAAATTAATTAGTTTCCTGTGTTTGTACTTAACACTAATACACCATGGTTAGGACTTGTATATCTTTATAAGTCCTAACCATAAGGATTAAGAATTATTGTAATTATTTGCCGTAATATAGGCGAAACTATTTTCAAATATATCGAGTAGGCATAAATGATTGTGTATTTAATCACGAATACAATCAATGATCAAGTCAAATCCGAAATACGAAAACGAAAAAAGGTTTATGTCTTTTGTTTTGTCCAATATTTAAAGTATTTTGAACTGAAAAAAATTTGTAAAAACTGCTGTTTTCATTTACGTGTGACCACCTGCGACAAGGACGGGGGGGTCAAAAACCTTATAGATTATGTGACGTAATTTATGGATGGCCCCCAAGAATGAAGCAGGCAACAGCACCAAGAACTCCACAAACGGCAACATTCCCAATACGTACTTGTAGATCGGCCTTGCAGTCCTCGAAGGCTTTGTCGCGATGCGTTTCGGATATCTCCAGCGCCCAGTACGTCTGCACGTACTTGAACACCAGCAGCCCGCCCGCCAACTCCGCCCACGTTTTCAGCAGAAGTTTCCGGATGTCGGCTTTACCTGAAACGCGCCGGAGGCGTTCTTAGAAAAATTCTATTTGTGACTGGCCATTAATTTTAGAAATACATGACGAATATTTTATAAGCAAAAGTTAAGAAACTGAACTTCCACTACGGAATAAGCGTCTAAAAAGTATAGATAAGCTAGTCGTTTCGTTGAGAGGCAGCGGTTATAGAATTGTAAAGTGCGTTGATTTGTAAGGCGTCAGACATTGATTAATATATCAAAACTCGAAGTTTTCCTTGTTTTCATTTCTTAACTATCATTTTATTTATGTCTTTGTAACTGTGTAATCATAAAGATATTCCATAGTTATAGAATCTCAATCAAATTAAAAAATTTCTATTATATATATATTTACTGAGTTATCACAAAGGAACGATCTGTTTTCGTATATATGTAAAGAAAACCTGGTCGCTTTTCCTAACCATTTTAAACTTGCCGCCTTATCCACGGAGCTTCATAGACGTCGATGTCAGCGAGTGTCATGTGTCAAATAGCATGACTATTAGGTTATTTTATTTATGTTAAATAGGGAGCGTCCATAAACTACGTAGCTCGACCAAGGGGGGGGAGGGATAAGCTTAAGCGCTACGCTGAGGCACGTAATAGGGGGGAGGGAGTCGAGAGCAAAGCTACGTGGTTTTCTTCAGATGAAAATTTTGTTGAATAAGATAATTTGAGTGACCCCCCGCCCGATGTTAATTTAACAAGAGGAATCAAATAATTAAATACATTATTTGAAAAAATAAACTGTTAATAAATTAATTTATTATTAATTATTTTATTTAAATAAATTAATGTATCGTGAAAAACCACGTTCCATTGGGTTGGGGGTCATAGAAAAGGCTACGTGAGGCCAAATGGGGGGAGGGAGGAGTCCTAGAGAGACTAAAATATGACCACGTGGTTTATGGACGTTCCCATAGTGTATCGTACAGAGTTGATTTCCAGTTAAAAGAAATATCTAAACCTGAAGTAAAGGCTTTAAATGTTGTTTTTTTTTGTCTTTACAGGTGAGTGAGTCACTTTATTTGATGAATGATACTTGTGAAATACTTTGTATGAAATGTTTTGTCAATAAAGGTTTTTGTCTTTACATAAAAACGCAATTCCGTCTTTATTTAACTCATCAGAGTGTGATAATATTATACATATATATTAATTACACATTTTCACAAACAACGAATTAAAATCTTTTAGTAGATATGAATCTCCATTCAATTGTGAACTTCTTTCTTTGTTGCTTGGCGTGCAAGGCAGGTTATATGCGTCATGATGAATTTAACACGATTGCACATAGCTTATGACACGAGGAACTCTAAGATGCAGCCAATACCTGCATTGATAAGGAGCTTGGGAGCTGCACACGAACAGATGAACATGCTTTCATAGTTAAAATCATAACCTTACGTAGTCGGGTTAAAAATGCTATACATTCTGAAATAAAAACTATTCATAGCGCATTTTCAAACATATGTTGCATGCATATGTATTATTAAAAACTTTGTTTATATTAGAATTACTAACGGTTGTATTGCATATTCAATTTACTCTTCATTACTCTAAATAATTAGTTTTACATTTGTTTTATATCAATGCCTTATTGTTGTTAAGTTGACCTTTACCTAACTAAATGAATAAATTGGAAGCAAGAAACATTTAGAACGGTAATATTAGTATGTTACATAATTCTTATTTTATTAAATTTTAATTGTCTAAGTCTCTAAAAAGTAAAGCTAATTGTTGTTGCTGTCATATAATTTAACTTAAGTTAAATAAGTTCAAAACGGAGAAAAAATAGACTAATGATCTGACGTTATTTTTCTATCTGTTATTTTTAATTAGATACATATTCATTTACTTAAAATTCTAAACTGATGCAAAATTTACGAACAATATTTAATTTGCTACATGTTCAACCCACCGCAAAACACAAAATATGTTCATGCTTATAAGTTTGTTCAATTACGAATTTTAACATTTCCCGCTTAGTCCCTTTAATGAGGCGAAACCTTTCGCTCACCTTCGAGCAGGTCCTCGAGGTGGGTGTAAGGGCAGGCGGTGGCCTCCCCCCAGTTAAGGGCCCACCAGATAGACAGTGCGAACAGGAATATCGCGTAGGTTGCCACACCGAAGTTGTCGGCCACTGCGAACAACACGCGTTAAATATATCTATGAACATGTTCAATAAGACTATATTACAGCAGAAGTGTGCTTCATATATTTATAAAGTGCAATAGTAATGTCCTGACCGATGCCACAGTACAAAAATATAAGTATTTCAGTACCAGATTGGGCCAGTTTTCAATGTAGGCTTCTACTGATAGCGCCACCAATTAAATAATTGGCCACTCGTCCGGAAGCCAAAGCTTTAGACATCAACTGCTCTATTTATTAATCTACATTATTCACTATATTAAATTCTCATATTTTGTACAAGTCTTAATATTGGATGCGATTTTTAATGGAGCAGAGAAATTACGAATATTAAACCCTTCGTGACACCACTAGTCCGATATTAATACAAAACCATAGCTACCCAAATATTTTATTAATAATCAAAACTCTACAAAGAAGTAAAATGATTGTTTACTTATTTATAACAACAATTCTTCAGGAGAATACAGAGTATGTGCTTTTTAGATTTGATCGCTGATAGATATTGGAAAACCGCAAGAACAGTAGTCATGATTTTAATTGGGTCAATTACATCGTTATAGATGACGTGAAGGCATTAGGATAAATGAACAAAATAAAATTTATAATCAAATATCTATTCAGCACACCTTACACGTTGTTTACGTATTATTTGTTGATAAAAGTGGTGTGTGGTCAGAAAGATGTGTTGACTAGAGTAGAAAAGACAAGGCAGGTTAAGGCGGTTTGGCCATCTGGAAAATGAATAAAAGTTTACAAGTTTACAGAACGAATTTTTATGATTGTAGGATTGTCAAGGGTTGCTCTAAAAAATCTTATGCAGGCCAAGTTAATGGCATATTAAACATAACATTTTAAACATCCGAAACAGACGAACTTGTATGAAACTAGCGATGGATGTCGGTCGATAAGCAAAAGAGATATGCATAGGCACCATGAGGAAATCTGTGGTCTCTGCCTACCCTTTTGAGAAATAGACGTTGTGTTTACCTTAATAATATTAATACTTAATGGTAAATCACATTCCAAGGACTGTTGAACACTGACCGATGATCAGCTCGAAGCAGCAGCCGCATAATTCGGCCGCGGCGATCGCCTCTTCCAGCAGCAGGCGCACAGTGGACTCCTTGACAGAACGCTGGACCAGGCGGCGCGCGCAGTGCGCCAGCAGGGAGGTCAGAACTATGAACAGTGCAGATACCACCAGCGGGGCGAACGTAACTCGATTGATCTGGAATTATTTTCGGTCAAAATTATAGTAGCTCAGTTAGATCGATCTAACCAGGGGAAGGACATATGTAGACGAAATTATGTAGTGTGGTGAATTGAATTATTTGTGATATAGTGTTCGCTAAACCTTATTTTTAATTTTAGGATAGTCTAAAAAATATATATATAAATGCCGTCGCAAGTCTTGATCTTGTAACACTGAATTTATTTTTCCAACTTCTTATTTATCGGCGTCAAAAATACTTTCAAAACCAAATGATTAAATACAGCAATATATTACAGAAAAGGAAAACATGATACAGTAAATACAAACACATATTTCGAATACAAAATATGATGATATCCGTTTAAAATTATTTATTTCCTAAACTGATGATGTTCTTCGAATCGAAATAGAAAAAATAACACCTCTTTATTTTGCACTGAAAAATATTAATATTTAAATCGAGGCTTTGAACGTAAAAGCTATAAAACAGTACCTCAAAAGACGTACAAACGTAAAGGTTGCGCTGACTTAAATTCGATTTATTTCTAAGTTTATATAAATTATGTCAATATATTATCTGAATTGGAGTCATGCTATTCTGTTACTCCATAACACTTTCTTCTTATGCGTATTTCTATTTCTAGTCGATTATGTAAATATAAATTATCTATATTTCCATTTCTAGTCAATTTTTTTTCTGTGAATCTCATATTATTTTATAAAGATGTGTTATCTTTATTTCATAGGTTATAAAATAACATTTGAAATAAATATGTTATAATCTAAATAATTTCCAGTAAGGTAATTTGAAGAAGAACGAGCAATAAACTGGCAGTAATTCTTTTTAAACTAAAATTACGTAGAATTACAATCACATGTAATTGTTGTAACGATTTATTGAAAGAAAAGCCAACCAGTAGGAAGTCTACTGGTTATGTTCATCTATTCTCTAAATATTCAGAGATTCTATAATACCTTTTTTTCAAAGTGTTTGGGATAATAGAAGCTTTAAATTTGTATAAGGGTAAATTTTGTATATCCACAGGAATCTTATTGAATAAGCGGAGCGGGATGCGGGATTAAGCGGAGTTTATTTAAAAATATCCATAGTAACGTAAAAAATTGGAACATTCACCTTTCATTTCTTTGTATTTTTTTTTCAAGAAAATTACCGAAATTTTCTCCAAAGCGTTATCGAAATATGTATAAAATCAAAACATTGTCATTTTCTTTCATTCTATTTTCTTTCATTGACAAACAAGTCAATGAAAGAAAATAGACGCATAATGACTATAACTCTAGATAAAACATGTGCCATATTAAACTTATTTGCAAGTAATGTCTAATTTGTAAGTTATATTTCTTATGAAATAATAATCGTATTGGGCTCTCACGGCACGCATGTTGAAGGCCATATTATTAAAATCATTTGTATATTCCTTTTTACTCTGTGATTATAAATTATCTGTAGACTACTAATTGCTGTAAATAAAGTTTCTATTTGTTTATATCACAACACCGGAGGCATCGCGAACACTGTTAAAAGTCGTATTAGAATCGAAACTGAGAATAAAATCGGGATCGTTATTAAAACCGGAGCTGCGATTAAAACCGGCGGATCCGGAAGCGAAACCTTTATTAAACCAAAAACCGGCGTTAAAACCGAAAACAAAACCGCTTTTGGAATCGCAAGCGGGACCGACATCGATTATAAAATAGAAATATAAAAAAAATTACAATATCATTTTAAATTCATTCAGACAAAAGTGTAGACAGGCAGAACATGGTATATACGTATATATAAAAAATGTAATTGATCTGTACATTTTCCTAGAAAGAATTCTATTAAAATCATTTTGTTCCATTATTCCTATCCGGTTGCATTGTCGTATAATCGCATTCATATCTATCAGTGTGTTTATTTCGAAACGACTAAAAAAAAAGCCTTTGCTTTATTTTTAATGAAAAACACCGAGACTATTTTAGCATTCAAGGAGATCCGTTAAGCAAATCAAATTAAGGCAAGCAGTTGAAATGTTGCCGCTCGTCTCCCGTTGTCGCCCTAACTCTAAGGGTCCTTTTCGCCAGAAGAATTAAATGAAACCGTCGACCTGGGAATTGTAAACAAAATTTTGCCTGCAATAAACGAAACGGTTCTGTCCATATCACGAATAAAGCAAGATCGTTCAAGCAAACTGAATTTATTATAAAGTGCAAAATCTTCATTGGATACATCGCAGCCGACTTATGACCGATTTGAACGTAGCTACAAGTCGCGCTGCAATCTACATATTAAAAAAAAACGTGAAATATTATGAATTCGTCCGGGCATCCTATGCAACCAATTTCCTTAGTTTTTTTTTTTAAGGTATTGATGCACAGATTTCTATCAAGCAAGCATCACCTAACTTTTTTCAGTTTAAAATTTTCTTTTTCTATATTTCCGGTTCTAATTCAGGCACGGGGTTTATTTTAGTCGAAAAACATTCACCAAAACGAACTCTTTCATTTCAGTTTTGTACACTTAATTAT
>BGZK01002119.1:0-78342 GCA_005406025.1 Eumeta japonica
GTACGATTTAATTGACGAATAAAAGTAAATTACAATAAGCGACGTGTAAACGCTTGTGCGGAAAAAATAATATAAAAATCTAATAGTGCGGTGCCGCGTGTGTCCAGAACGCGACAAGGGGTAAGCCTTTACTTCCTAATTATTCCCTTTCCTATGTTATTTATTTTGATAATATATATGTGCAAGGTTCGGAGGCAGACCGGCATAGTTTTTAAGTTTCGAGGAAACTGCGATACGCGAATTTGAGATTTGTGTTGAGAAAGAACTTGAAATTAACATTTGGTCCTTCGAGCCGGATGCCTTGGATTTTGTATAATACATATTTATTTTGTATATATAATATTTATTCGTATCAACATTTTAACATTTTCGTATGTACCCACTAGCGGAAATAACTGTCGGTATACAGATATTTTTGCATTTTTACAAGTTATTATATTTATATAAGCAATACTTCTTATATACGTAAAATTTCCTAAATCCAACACCTTAAAATATTTTATTTATGTAAATTATTTTTATTATAGTAAAACGATCTACACACATTTAAAAGCGCCATCTATCCATATTTATAGGCGCGATTTACATCTAAATTACACGTTACTTACGAATTTCGAAGTGTACATTATTGTTACAGATTAGGGGTAAAGATATAATGTACATAAATGTATAGGGTTCAAATTTTCGAAAGAAAATACTTTTTATTTTATTATATAAGTATTAAGTGTAAGATACTTTTCTTTATCTCTTGCTTTCTAAGTTATTCTATTCTTTGTTTATTATGGCACCGAGAAAGTTAGCCGTGTCATTACTACGTTATAATTTATTAGCGTCTAATTTGGATAAATTGAACGATCTTCTAAGGTGGCATCTCCCAATGAAGAGGGCGTTCAGAATTTTAAAATAAGATACGCCGATTTAGAAAATATTTATAATGATTTCGTGGAAAACACGTCGAGATTGAATCTTTGTCTACACCAGAGGAGTTTGATTCCGAAAGCCATCAAAAAATACGATTTCTATACCAACCTTTATTACGGTATCAAGCGAAAATACGCAGAACTGGTTCCTGATCAAACTAGTGTCTCTAAGCATTTGGAATTTATAGAACCTAAACAAAATAAAATGTTTTTTGCCGAAATTGCAACTTCCTTCCTTTTCTGGTAGAATAGAGGAATATATTTCATTTATTGATATATTTAAATGTATTGTGGGCAATGACATTTCGTTGTCAGATACGGAAAAATTATATTATCTTATTGGTTGTTTATCTGGGAACCGAAAATGTTGATTCAACATTTGTCAATTACCGGAAAAATTATTTGGTTGCATTAGATTTATTACAACGTCGTTACGGTAATAAAGGTTATTGACAGATAAATTATTGTATAATTTGCTATCTATCACGTCGGTTAATAAAACGGTGAGCTCTTTAAAAACTTTTAAACATTTTATTAGAAAGTACTAAGGCCTTAGAAAACTAAAATTTCCTGTATGTCAATGGTCCTATTGTTATTATATATTAATTTACAAAAATAGATAGTAATATGCGTAAGGATTTTGAAAACGCATGGAAGGCAAAGACTTACCTACGTTTGATGATTTCATTAAATTTTAGAAAATGAATTAAGAATATTGGAGTCTACACACACCCATCTTCAGCAGGAAAAGGTACGAGTAATAAATGCGTACCATTCGGATCCAAGCAGCACAGTTATCAATCTATTACAATTAGTCCTGTTGACCAATGTAACTATTGTCACTTAAAAATCATCACATAACTAAATGTTTTCGGTTTTGTCATTGAAACCGCGCGGGCGGAAACAACATATTTTTAACAATAGATTATGTTTTAGATGTTTAAATAGCCATAATATTTCTGAGTGTACTTCTAAAATCATTTGTGATAAATGTACTTCTTCGAAACATCATACGTTGTTACATTTTAACGCGGAACCAAACGTCGATGCTCATAGACCAGAAACGACAAACGTTCCTCAAATAGAATCGAATCAAAATGTACTACAGCGTGCTAACGCGTTGCATTCTATATATTCTGGTCCATATAAACGCTGTACTCCTGCAAACAGCCATGGTACAGGTGATGGATTCTTGCGGCCAGTTTCGTAATGTTCGAGCACTTCTATACCGGTAGTCAGAGCACCTTTATATCGGAGTCGTGTGCGCGGAGGTTGGTTTACATCGTACACAATATACTGATTCGATTACAGGTCTCAGCGGTACATCTATAACTAATTGTAGGGAAAGGTAATGCTCACTATTCGGCCTTGCCATGTAGATCGGCCGATTCTAGGTACGACGGGTATCGTTTTGATGAAGATTACAGACAATCTTCCAAATTATTCTCTCCTCGGGAGCTCAAAAATGAGTTTCTGCGGTTTAAATTTGGCTGATGAACGATTTTATGAAAGTCGTAGTGTTGAATTGTTAATAGGTGCGGATCTTTTATGTGAAATAATCTGTGGTGGTATCATCCGATTTTCTCTGACTTGCCCTGTGCTGTAATACTATTTTCGGGCATGTTTTAATGGGATCAGTGGTTTGTCCGATTGGAAATTCAGAACACGTATATAATTCATGTTTTACTCAAAGCTTCATCAGTCACGTATCGATAGATGAAATATTAACAAAATTCTGGGAAATCGAAGAAGTCCCTAAAATTATTATAGACCCCAAAAATGTCGAATGTGAATCGATATTTCGAGATACACATTATCGAGACATAACCGGCAGGTATGTGGTGCGGTTACCACTACGATCGGATCGGCCACAGCTCGGTGAATCTAAGCAACTGGCCTTAAAGCGGTTTTACTCTCTAGAGAAGCGTCTACAATGTAATGAGAGTTTACGAGAAAAATATATAGCGTTTATGAGAGAATACATAAATTTAAATCATATGTCGCTCTATGAAGGATCATTAGATAACCTATCTGAATCAGAACATTATATTATACCGCATCACGGCATATTTAAATCTGGCGCCGACAAAATTAGAGTTGTTTTTGATGCGAGCTTCCCGACGAGCAGCGGAGTCTCGTTGAATGATTGTTTACATTCGGGAGAGAAGTTACAAAAGGATATAATTTCAATTATATGTAATTTTCGATTGTATTCGGTTGTTTTCACTACGGATATTCGCATGATGTTTCGTCAAATTGTTGTGTATAAGGACGATCAAATGTATCAACTAATATTTTGGCGCGAAGCTCCGAGTTACCCTTACGTTTATATAAACTGCATACTATTACATACGGTATGAGATCTAGTCCATTTTTAGCAATTCGAGTGTTGAATCAGTTATCGAATGATGAAGACGCGAAATATCCCGCGGCGGCGCGTTTGCTTCGCTCTTCCGTTTACATGGACGACATTTTAGGTGGGGCGCACACCGAGGCCGAAGCTAAACAGCTAATGCTCGACTTAACAAAATTATTATCTTCAGCGGGCTTTGAGCTTCGGAAATGGACTTCAAACAATGCGGAACTGTTGTCTGACATCCCTCGCGATCACTTGGAGAAGCCGCATGTGTTCGATAATGCAGATGGAATTAGTTATATAAAATCCTTGGTATACAATGGAACTCTTCTACCGATCGGTTTACTTATCACTTAAATTTACCAAAGGATCCGAATTGCACGAAAGAACAATTTTATCTGCCTTAGCTCGCACCTATGATCCGTTAGGATGGATTGCACCAGTAATCCTTCAAGGTAAATTATTAATGCAACGTTTGTGGGCTCTGGGCATAGATTGGGACGTCGATCCTCCACAAGAAATTGTAAAAACATGGAATAGCATATTATCGAATTTAACTTTTATAGAAAATATTAAAATTGAACGGCATTGTTTGTTAAACGCAATACAACATTGTTCATTACATGGCTTTGCGGATGCGTCGGAAGCGGGGTACGGCGCTGCTGTCTATTTGCGAGTAGTAGACTCTAGCGGTAGAGTGAAGCTCTCATTAATGATGGCTAAGTCACGAGTAGCACCTATCAAGACTAAATTAACAATACCTAAACTTGAACTTTGCGGCGCGGCACTTGTTACTAAAATTCTGGACAACGTGTTCTACTCGATTCGAGACAATGTTGAAATACATGATATGGTGTGTTGGACTGACAGTACTATAGTTTTATCTTGGTTACAAACACCACCTCATCTCTTACAGACCTTTGAAGGAAATCGTGTCTCTCTTATAATTAATTGCGGTTTCAAAATAAAATGGAGACATTTGCCTTCACAAATGAACCCAGCTGATGTAGTCAGCCGTGGATGTAATGGAGCAGAATTATTAATGCACCCTCTCTGGTGGGGACCGGGTGGCTTCAAAATGCTGAGAAATTCTGGCCTCAAAATTTAATCAAAACGGAACATAATTTGCCTGGGCTACGTAAAAATCGACAGTAGCACATATGTGCTCATGAACTGAAATTTGAATTAATTGAAAGGTTCAGTTCTTTGTCAAAATTAGTATCAGTTGTAGGTTACTGTTTTAGATTTTATAATAATCTAAAATACAAATGTAATAGAATTAACCTTAAATACCTATCTGTACTGGAACGAGACTTAGCATTAAACTGTTTAACAAAATTGGTTCAAAGAGAACATTTTCAAACTGATTTAAAATTATTAAAAACAATAAACAATGCTCAAAATCATTGCGTAGACTTGTGCCCTTGTTGACAAAGATGGTATCCTGCGAGTTGGTGGCAGACTTGAGCACTCGACCTTTTCATTTAATAGAAACATCCTTGTTTGTTGCCAAAATCTCACCATTTTACATATTTAATTATTGATTACTTTCACAAGGTGCATTGTCACATCGGTCCTACAGCCTTAGGCTATCATACAACAACAATTTTGGATTTTGGCAGCACGTCAAGTAATTAGGCATAGATTATTTAAATGTATATTTTGCTTTAGAACTCGTGCAAAACCTGCGGAACCACTTATGTCCGATTTGCCGGCAGATCGTGTGACGTCTAGTGGAGTATTCAATACGGTTCAGACTGATTTCGCAGGTCCATTTTTTGTAAAGGCATCAAAATTACGGAACGCTAAATTATTGAAAGCTTACCTGTGTGTTTTTGTTTGCTCTGTGTTGAAAGCTGTACACCTAGAAGTAGTCGGAAATTTAAGTACTAAAGGATTTTTGGCGGCACTTACTCGATTTACGTCTAGGCGCGGCTTACCCAGTACAATTCGATCTGATTGCGGAACTAATTACGTGGGGACAAACAAACATCTAAATGATGTACAAAAATTTCTGTCGGATTCCAATATTCAAGATTCATTGTGTGATGAGACTTCTCAACGAGGAATAAAGTGGTACTTTAATCCTCCAGGAGCACCTCATTTTGGCGGGCTATTTGAAAGTGCTGTAAAATCAGCAAAGTCTTTGCTTTCGCGTATCATGGGGAACAAAGGTTGACATACGAGGAGCTTTCAACGGTATTTGCTCGTATTGAGGCCGTGTTGAACTCGCGTCCACTATGTCCTTTGTCCCACGATTCAAACGAGTTTGAGGTTTTGACACCGGCTCATCTATTAATAGGAAAATCTTTATTGGCGGTCCCGGAATACGATTGGGATGAAATTCCCATGTCCCGCTTGAGTAGATTTCAGGTTGTTCAGGCGATATCCCAACATTTCTGGCGCAAATGGAATAATCTGTACCTTCATCAACTTCAAATGCGCATAAATGGTTTCGGATGCAAACCCTCCTAAAGTGGGAGACTTGGTACTGATTAAGGAAGATAACCTACCTTCTCTTAAGTGGAGACGCGGACGTATTGAAGAGATGCTACCGGGAAAGGATGGTGTTGTTCGCGTGGTTATTTTAAGAACGCAGAGCGGAAAGATCACGCGACCTGTTGTTAAAATTTGTCGTTTGCCAATAGATACATAATTTTACCTTTTTTAATCGTTCATTTATATTATTTATATAATTTTATTTCTATTAAGTTTTGGTTTAATTTTACATTATATATATATATGTTGCGATAGATAAAGGCTTTAGCCTTTCTCGGCGGGGTATGTTTAATATTGTTTATACGATTTAATACACAAACAATTATATATATATATATATATATATATTTATATGTATTATTGTGAATTATATAGTATATATGTTTCCTTGCCTATTTTTTCCTTTTCTTGTTGGTGGGCGATAGGTGTCGCTTTTGTGCAACTACCGACGAGACGAAAAGTAAATTACAACGTAAGCGACGTGTAAACGCTTGTGCGGAAAAAATAATATAAAAATCTAATAGTGCGGTGCCGCGTGTCCAGAACGCGACAAGGGGTAAGCCTACTTCTAATTATTCCCTTTTCCTATGTTATTTATTTTATAATATATATGTGCAAGGTTCGAGGCAGACCGGCATAGTTTTAAGTTTCGAGGAAACTGCGATACCGAATTTGAGATTTGTGTTGAGAAAGAACTTGAAATTAACAATATTATATTTTTATTATTTTACATAGTTCATAAACTTGTATCTATTATCATTTTACATAACCAATAACGTCATCTAAGTATTTTTCAAAGGAATTTGTACGTAATTTAGCTCTTTTCTTCTCCAAGTTTATTTTATAAATCGATCGACTATTTATCGTTAGCTCACAAGACCTACTTAGCTATAATAGTCTTACTTTTTAATTTATTTTTACTTTCAACTTCGTTATATATGCTATTTTTGTGATGTTTTTCACATATTCAATAATAACCATTTACCTGGTAGGAAGACATTTGACTATAACAAAACTTGATATTTTAAAGTTTAATATTTCACAAACTGATCCATAAATCGAAAAATGATATTGACGGTCCGAAACTTTCTTAAATGAGCTATCCCTCGTTTAAAAAGGTTGTGGGGCCTCATATACCTCAGATAACTTACACCATGAGATAGATGAGAAAATAAAATTTATCCCCACTTTAGGTGTAGGGGGAGGTCACCTAAAAGATTTTTAAAAATTTAATTTCATCACTTTGTCGGCGTAATTAATATATATACCAATACCAAATTACAGGTTTCTAGTGTTACTGAGCTAAGCCGCGGGCAGACATATAGACGGACGGATGGACGGATATGGCGAAACTATAGGAGTTTCTTGTTGGCTACGGAACCCTAAAAACTTGCTTTAGTCTTGAAATTTATCGATCTATACAAATTTTGTTTAACTCTTGTAAAAATTCAATAACGCCAAGTAAAAAAAAATTAATGCACTTTTACGCAAAACTCCATTTATTTTAGATTTCGTCCAATTAGCGTCTACGTAGCAGCGACTCCGCGAACACTGGGCCTAGCACTTATTAGCCCGGGAATTCGCTGTTATTTCGATACGTATACTGGCTGGCTTTGTAAAAAGTTTTGGTTTGAGTCAAGGGCGAACAATTTCATACTCATGATAAATTTTCTAAAAAAAAATATAAAATTTTCATAAAGGTGAAAATATACTTTCACGTTTATACGAATTTATTTTAACATTGAGGACGACGTGGAAGTACTTTAGAAAAATATTTACTTATATTAACGGATTTTTGTGCTTTTCTTTTCCATCGTATCATAAGCGTTTTTTAGAGTTCTAAAATCGTCCCTATACCTAGATGTACCAGGAACTCAACGCCTGATCAGACCTCCAGCCCTCTGAAACGTATGTTACGTAAATTGTGACTACAAAGCTAAAATAAATTGCCAACAGGAAACTGTTGGTTTACGACAACTTATATCCATTTATTTACTTTTATATTCCCTCTCAATCATTGTGATCATTTTTGAGTGTGACCAACAAAAGAGACAGCCATAAATTCGTAGACGACAATCGAATAAAGTTTATCTACTTCGTGATCATTGTTTTATACACGAAAACGAACAAAACAATAAACACTGAGGAAGGACGCGTTTGAGACAAACCAACAATATTAATTAGTATAACACAAAATAATCTCACACGTTTTGACGTGACAACGTCTTATAAATTGGTTTGCCGGGTGACACTTCAAGAAACTGCGTTACGCTCCGCTCACGTTATGCGCTCACAATGAGAGCGAGTGAGAGGCACGCGTCCCTTCCACTGGGCATGGTTAGCCCGCCTAAGGCAGAGAGACAGACATAAAAGTGAAAGGCACGCGTCCCTTCCACTCAGATAGGAACAGAAGTTGTAGTAAACCTTTGTTCCATTGTACGAAATGTATTGAATTGTATGTATATTTGTACATAAATACGTATGTATGTAAGGTAAAAATAAAATTTTGTTAATATGAAATTCAGTTTTTGAGATTCTTTGTATAAATTAATGTTTTAAATATAATTCTTTGTATAAATAAATGTTTTAAATTGTTACTATTATTTCATCCTTCTTCCTACTATACGAATGAATATTCACATTAAAATGATTTTACCACTCAAAGTCGTTGTCACGTAAAACTTTCGCCCGTATACCGACTTTACAGGCAACCAATTTTTTTCCTCAGAAGGATACACTGAAATTATAGATCTTCATTGTTACGACCTTTATATATTTATACGCATCTGTTCCTTTTCTGTTATTCACTGTGCATTTTATTTATGTAAAATATTATATAAATAAAGTATAATATACTAGCTTTCTTGCCTGTGATTCGCCCGCCTGGAATCAAATAATTCCCTATACCTCTTATGTCCGTTTGAGCAATCTGTCAAATCGAGTCCTCGTATCCGATTCTGCTCTTGTTTTCGACGCCGACCTCGACGGCGGCCTCGACTACGATCTCGGCCCCGATTCTCACATCCGAGCCGAGCCTGAGCTTCGTTCCGGAAATTTGCTTAACTAATTGCGTTCCACAATTGCACATATATACGTCACTCGTTTAGGTGCAATAATAATTATAGTGTTCATGTAATTATACGTCTATAAACAAACATTACCCCTGTAAGCGTAAATATGTAGAAGGGCCGAGTTTTTACCGCTTGACGTGTACCGCCGAATGGATCCAGACACTCAACCTTTTAAGAACTATTGCTTTTTTTATAAACGTTACCATTCAATATCGAATGGCAGTTATTTAGTATGTCCGATATAACATCTCCCTTTGTCATGTGTTTGTAGTGTCTTTCGTCCTAAGAAACTTTGAGCACGCATGAATTCAAAAGTAAACCATGAATATTTTATACGTACACAAAAAAAAATGTACAACACAAAAAGAATGTAATACACAACAGAAAAAAATTAATATCAAAATAAACAAGAAAAGTATTTTCTCCATAAATATGCATTGGCAATCATTGTGTATACACTAGCTTTATGCTCGCGGCTTCGTCCACACAAACATAGAAGGTGTTCATTCATCATTTACACGGAAAGGTCTTGCTGTTAATTCCAATCTAGTTTCCGCTTTTAATTCTGGTTCCAGTTCTATTCTTGAATTTGACTCCAGTCCCAATCTTAGTTAAGGTTGCGATCCTGACTCTCGATTCTGGTCTCCATCTCGATTTCAATTCAGATACTGCTCACAGTACCAGTTTGTATTATGAAGCCAGGACAAATGCTAGTATGAAAATAAAATATAGACTATCACTTTGTAGTAGTGTAGCTTTCTATGTGTGATAGAATTTTTGTACCTTATACAACACCACTGCCTCCCCTAGTATAACTTTTCTAATGAAATTGGATTTAAATGAAATGAAGCATGTATTCTGCGCCAAACCAAGACCTATCTCCCTGCGAAAATCTGCTTTAAAATGCGTTCAGCGATTTCAGAGATGTATGTGTATAGACAGACAACATTTGGACAAAAACTTTTAAAATCATTGTTTCCTTTTATAGGTATTACCTTTCCATTATCGTCCCTTTGGAATTTTTCATACATACACACTTTCAATGTACAGACACACCCGGTTCTAATGTTTTATTACATGTACAGATTGAGTAAATAAGTTTATTATTTGTATAGATATCAGTTTAAAATTTAAAATGTTTATGCATAGCACAACACTATATAATAATTAGATTTTAATATAAAAAAATATTTGTGTGTATGGACATTGAGAGTAATATTAAAAAACCAAAGATTTAAAATTAATATTATCGTAATTATTACAATACATGTCAATGTATATTCATAAGTATTATTATTTAATATTTTTTTGTACAGTAATTACATGATTACTTTAGTGGATATTTCTCCATACGTGTACACGTCTGTGCGTGTTTCATAGTAATTGAAATAAATATAAAGGAACCTACTGGCACATATTGTTCTATAAGTCTGTTACAGGGGGAACATTCCACTATAAATGAAATCAATGCACAACGTAGAAGAACAGTTAATTATCTTAAGCCTGTTTTTTAGTTGCAATAGAACTACACGAATTCAACCATTCCAACTAATACACTAATGAAATATCTAATGCATCATTTAATTCACAAAAGTTCATTAATTTGTAGCATTGTGCACTATTGACGGCTGCGTTCGCATATTTCAGTGGCAAATATTAATAAACCATAACAAATTGCAATTGCAATAAACAATTTTGTGAATTCTTTTCCAAAATTTTGCTTAAATTTTTAAATGAAATATAGAGTCCGAAATTATTTTAGTAACGATTTTCGCTCTAATTACTATCTACGTATCTCGTGAATTGTTTTTGATATCATCCACGTTTAATACGTTATTGAGTTTTGTGCACTCGTGTTATTCGCTAGGTAACTTTTTCATTTTGCAAGTTTTTAGGCAATTATTATAGTTTGCCTGAAGAAGTTGAAAATAATTTGATCGACAAAGGTAGTAAATTATGAAAATTTAACATATTATTCTAACTGTCCAAGTACCCAATAAAATGAATCACGTAGGATACGTAGGTATCGATGTGACGGCATCTTGTGCTTGGGTAATTGTTCGCAGCTGCATCCTGCTCCATATTGTACCGACTGAAGACCGCTTTATTTTGCGCCGCGCTGTACGGGCGCCCGAGGCGCGTACGCCTCAGAGAATATGTTCACGGTTATGATGATTATTTAGCGTGATCTGTACGTATCGTGTATACGTAAGAATGGGTGAAAACATGCGTCAGACTTCTGAATCTGCACGAATTGTCCCGACACAGCTATGAGTAACTGTTGTATAAATGAGAAGTGTCGAATACATCAATTTTATGTTTATGATAAAAAATGATAAATTAAGTAACACGTGTCGTTTTTTTTTTAATTTATAAATAATATTTTTTCTCTCCTGCTGTCATATGTTCTCATTCTGGTAATATAATGAATTTGAATTAGTTAGTTAGTTTTTTTAATAATATAAAACTTGTTTTCAATTTTTTTTTAATTTATTTATTTTCAATATTTTTCAACCCGAAAGTGGATCATATTGGTATTTCGCCTGATAGAGCACTGTTACTGTTATTTATTTTCTCTTTGTTCAGTTACATGCGGATAAAGGATTTTTTTCTCGGTATTGGTCCCTATTATCATCATTATCATATCTTTTTATTGTCGCTTCAATTTCGTCATCTCTAAACTTTTTCTTCCTTGTCCAGTTGCTTCTTTTTTATTCACATCGTTCTCACGAGTACAGAACAAAAATCGTTCATCCCTCCAGAGGTTTATGTAGGGTGTGTTGGAGTCCTTATCCCTCCAGAGGGATAAAGACTTCAACAGGGTGCGCACCGGTGTTTCGAGGTGTAACGTTAGCGATATGATATGTATACACACTCATACTATACAGCCCTCGGCGAGTGCTCACTTTTGGCGTTGGGACAACCACTTAAATCAAAATCCAAAACAAACGAAACGAACTCAAATTCGATTATTTAGATTTGGGGCCTCACTAGCGATGCTTGATTCAGGAATATAAAGTAAGATTTTCGCCTGGAATTCGCTCGCATCCTTTCAGCGGGAGCCAATTCTGTACGGCACATATAACATGTATCGATGACATCTGTTCTATAAATACGTACAAGGAATACAATCCGGACACTCGCATAACACAAATAAATGGCTGAGTGCATTGTCGTGTCAAACTTTCTCACCGATCTGAATATAGGCACAGATCGCGACGCAGTAACGGTGATAAAGTAACGCTAAAGGCGATCATTTTCGACCGCAGTCGCGCTTTAGGCTCGTGGCTAACTTCCATCGGCCGCCATGAACTTCGGCGTGTACAGTAGACAGGTACATGTAAGTTTGGGCACATGTCTCATACACGTGTTTGGGGGTCGGGAATCACACCCACAACTTTATGTACCTTTGAGTCTAAACGAATCTCACGTTATCCAATAGATAGCTAGTAGGCCGTCATCACAATAAACGGTAGGCAATATTTTTTTTTGTAACAATTTACTTACACTCAATGATCATTATTTGTGTAACGAATTATCATTGTTTCTAATTCTCTTGTAAATGATTACAACATCCTGAAACCTACATCCGTTTTTTATTTGATTTATTTGCCCACAACGATGCTCTGTTTTTGTTTTTTTGAGTTTTTGTATTCATCGTGTATCTACTTTGGTAATCTTTATCGAAGACAAGACAGACTAAACACTATAATCGTTCAAAAAATCTGTCACTTTTTTTTATATATAAATGTTTACAATAAAATTTGTACGTAATTATTTAATAATTATTTAACCGATGTAGTACGGAATTCAACTTTAATAATCGAAGTTTCAGATGGTTTCGTTAGATTTGAATTGCGTTAGATAGTGTATAACAAACGAAACCTTTCTTTATAATAATTACGAGCAAAGTTGACGATGTTCAACATTACGACTTACGTTTCGTTCCGTAACAGTCAATAACTAATATGTTTATATATAATTTCATATTCAGTATAGTTTGTTATTTTATTTCTTTTATGGTTTATTATATACAGTCCATTTCAACACAAAAATATTAATATAATTATAAATATAATAAGTTTTTGTTTATTACGTTAATTGTATTATTCTTTCCTATGCAAATATAAGTAGTAAAAAATAAAGTCACTAAACCCGAAAAATCACTTATTATGTTGGAAAGACAAGAATATTGATGTTGTCCATCTAAATAAATTGGATTAAACACTTAAATACGTCTACTAAATATTATAACATATCTTTATTAACATACACAATTAAATTAGGCGGATAAGCATTTATTGTAATTTGTGCTAAACAGAACTAGGACATTATTTTACTTTCCATCAAAGCATTTAGGCTAAAACCTACGTGTTATGTAAAAAAAATAAACAAACTTATAAAAAAATACATTTTTTAGTGTTTCGTACCTAAATTGCAAAAAGGGAACATAACAACAACGAAAGATAACATCGATATGGCATTTATTATTTTCACGTAAATAACTAATATTTCATATATTTCTGTGAATGATAATGAAACAAAATGAAAGCTTTCTGAAGTAGTATTTTGTGGGCGCAAACTTATTTTTAACAGTTTTTGAGACAAAAGTTTCGGTTCCCATATGCAGATGTGTATCTTTCAAATAGAACTTTCTATCTACAGGTAGTTCTAGTAGATTTGTATAGGATGCAATATAAAAACTTTTAGAAACACGTTTTTAAAACTGCAAACTTTTCTTGACAATTTCAAACTGACTGACTTCTATCATATCTCTAAAAGTGTTACTCATAAAAACTTGAAAAACATCCGTAAACATAAACAATAAGGTATAATAAAGGGAAAGAATTCAGAAGTGCATTAAATTGTTTATTAAAATTTCATAATGTTTTCACGCGAAAAAAAGACACTGTTCGGTTGACTATAATAAACGGTTAAATATAATAGTTTACCGTAGCTATATTTTATTACGCGTTAATAACAATCTCTAACAGAAACAATACAATATGGATACTAAATGAAAATGCCCAAAATACTTATTATAGGAATATAATTACTATGGAAAACGGGCTCACTCTGTTTTGAAAATTATAAATCAATCGGAACATCAATAAAACCCTTATTAATAGCTTTCTATCAAATTATTCAACAAGTTGTATGATTCTTCTGTTATTTCCATATCATTATACGTCTATTTTATAGTATTTAAGCAAAGTAGTATTAACATAACGTCAATTAATTGAATTGTAACTTAATATAAAATACAATGTTAATAAATCAGTTCTAAAAATATCTAAATTTTACAAATTGATACCGACTGCCTATTGCCGGAAACTGATTTTGATTCTGGTCGGCTGTTACAACTTTTACAACAGGCAATCTCCTTTACATGAATGTAAAAATTGTATTACGAAATATTAACTGTGGAAATTCAATTCTTGCTAATCCAGTTTTTTGCATATTTGATTAAGCATAATTTCGGAATGTAATATAATATGTAAGAATTAACAAACTGTACTGAATAATAAACTATATAAAAGCATTAATAATTCTCTACTACTTAAAGGACGTAAGTGACACCAATATTGACTTTGTTCGGCTTTTTTTTTTCAAGGCAAGGCAAGGCAAGTTTTCGTTTTCAGCTTCTATTCGTGAAGAAATGTTCAAAACTGAGAATGTCAAAGTTTAGCTCTGTTTTGCGTTGGTAGATAATTAATTTCACTTATACTGCTCATAAAAATTCTTGCCCCCTTTGACATATGGTGAAAAATTTATTTCTATAGTTTGTGTATATTTTCTAAAATTAATTATTATAGTAGGTAACTAATGAATGATTTGTTATGCCCTAAGAAGATTCATAAAAAGAAGACGTTTCATTTTGGGCAAACAAAATTAAGTGAAAAATATATATAGGTATATTATAAGAAAAATAGCATACAAATTTTCCTATTTTATATTTCCTACAATATACTTACTAATATAAATAAAAAAGTAACATCTTTATTGAAAAATTTTCCATTTTAATTTATCAGCATTTTTATAATTTCTAAACATAAATACCATTTGAACGTAAATTGAGATTCGATGAATGTCAATCACGATTTAACATGGTACTGTCCTTCATCCGCCTTTGTCCATTTGCAATTTACCAAAGTTGTGACTATTCAGTCATTTTATGCGCTAAATCAATATCAAAGTGTTGCAATTGTTGGACTCATAATGTATATCTTACAGCTTTAAACAATAGATTCTCGCGATTCTCAGTACAAAAGTTATTAATTTAATGATCGCGAATTTTCGATGCACTATATCACGACCTAACCTAAAGTTCGTGTGAGCCCTAGCCTAGATCTTGTGAACTGTCTCCTATTACACGGTTATTTGCCAAATAAATTAACTAAACCTATTCTTTTTGTTTGAATAAATTCCTATATTTCCAAGTATTCTTAACACAGCACTTTTATCTGTCAAATGCAAAAGGCGACGTCGCCCACCGTCGCCCACATCACATATCAACAACAATAAGCTTTGAGGTGAGAGCTTTTGAAAGATCATCAGTAGACTTGCTAAATCAAGAGGCAAGTATACGTGTTATACACAGATACTTTTTTTTCTTGTGTTTTCTATAGTGGATTTCTATCATAATTAGTATAATATTAATGGATCTTGCGTTAGTTTTAGGCGAATTCTATTAATTCTATAGACAGGTGCTGCAGGCATAGTATAAATGTGTATAATAGAATTAAGTTTAAGTAAGTGTTTGAATATTCAAATACAAGTATAGAGTAAAAGTTTTTTCCACTATAATTATATAGTTAAAGAACTCATGTTGAACAATAGAATACATAAAATGTTTGTTTTATTTAATGTGGGAGTATTTAAAATTGAACAGATTAAAAAAATATATTTTTTCGAAATTCATTTCATTTAAAATATGAATAAGTAATCTATGTACTGAAAGCAATATAAATAATCCCCTGCACGATAATTTAAATTTTTACCTGAATCATGTAGACGGAAAACAATAAATTCTTCACAATACATAGAAACTCACTAAAAATCGCTTCACTGTACACTTCGCGTCCATTTCACTAAAACGTAAGTTATTTTTATCGATATCGATATTAATATAGTCGGAGGCTATCGACACACACCTCCACACGTTCGAGTCTGCTCGGACACTGGGCTTCAGAGAGCGGGATGAGAGATGGCACGGAGGGTGCCGGCGGGGCGCGAGGGGGAGGATGCGACAGGGGGGTGAGGCAAGGGGACACATACGTGCTGAAGGATCGCAAAGGAGCCGGGCAGATGCGACAGGACACGCTCAGGAGAAAAGAGACGACCGTACTGCGTGACATTTGAAAAGCCCTGTCTTTATGACTCTGTTTCTTTTGTTTAGCGTTTTACACTTTAAATATAGTGTATGTAAGGTTTATATTTCTTTGCCGAAATAATGCTTGTGTCGTTTCAACTCTGAAAAATTAATGGTTCTAATGTCGCTCCGTAAACAATATTCTAGACGTTCCGCTAATAAACGTAAAGTCTAGAATTGCTATTCAAAGAAACCACTTAAGCCATTATTTGATATGTGATGTAAGTGTCCCTTGATGTCGCAAGTTTGAAAGGCTGTACGTGTACGAGTGAGATAGTCATATATTTTATACGGGGGTGAGAAGAAGACGCTGAGGTGTCACCGCGAGCTCATTACTGATAGTTTTTGCTGTAGAACTCCAGTCCAAAAGCTGTGTGAGTTTAGGAATACTTGTGTAACGGATTAATTTGTTATTTGGCTTATAATATTAACACATTTTAACTAGATCTACTTTTAGTGTGTTCTTGAACAGAGTCCGAATAATACGCATAACTTTCTAATTATAATATTTATTTGATGATCATAAGACTATTATGATTATATTATGAAATTAGTTTTATATAAAAAAGTCTTTAAAATACAAAAAATACGAACTTAATCTATATATATTTCTCAGTATTCCCACAGTATAAAAGTGATTATATTTTTTTTATAAGTGTAACTCTTTTTAAATCTAAAATATATATCTATTAAATATATTTATAAAGCACAAAGTGATATAATAATAATTAGCATAGTTTTAGGTAGTAGCAATTTATAGTATACGCTTTGGAAATTTATAGTTTCTGCCTCGTTTTCTGGGAAATATTCGGGTCAATGATTTCAAAATAATAAAATTATCTTGTTTTATGTATATATCCATTAAGAGAACATACGATTAAAATTTAATAGTATGGACTAACGTACATATCATATACTTTAAATACGTTTAGGTAAGTAAATATATCGAGCGTATGTTTTTATAACTTTTGTATTGATTTTTTTTAAATATGTCTACTGATAAAGATATTAAAGAACGACAGTAAAACTGAAGTTTTAAAATATGCATATTTTATTTTCTCTACAAACAAAGATTGTATTTATTTTGTGAGTGGCGCCAACGTTTATAGTCATCTAAAGTGAACCGAAAGCTGTCGTCTACTATCTATGGAAACCCATTTGAAGTCATTCAACCCTTGACTTAGTTTTGGGCAAAAAGTGACTTTCAGCTTACGCGGCTTAGCTCAAGGGCAAAAGCGCCACCGGACAATTACCGGACAATGACGAAAGTGACATTTTCGGTCTTGTCAGCTTGTCAGTCTTTAACCCTCGGTTATGAGGCCTTTGTCGGCTTGGTTGAGCCTTTTGTAGCTCTATTTTTTGTGGTATCAAGTCCCTGGCCACCCACGGAGAGACAAAGCGTGAAATGTACGATAAGGATTAGCGTTAGTTAATACAAATGCGATTTTGATTTTTTAACCTTCTCCTTTTCGTTTACATTTACAATTTATTTATTAATAATTGTGATCTTATCTAGTTTTGCAATTGTTTTACATAAACGATTGTGAAAATTCTCTTGTTTCCTGCGATTATCCTACGGGGATACAGTGAATCGAAATAAAATATACAGATATGTAGGATTTATTAAAATATAAAAAATAATCAATATTTTTTTAATGGCTACAATTTGACGATATATAAAAAAATTGCTAATTTATATTTATTTTTACGTACTTTTAATTTTGTTATGTATCTACACGACAAAAATTCAAATACGTTTTTTGATGAGGTCCGAATATATATATAATTTTAAGTATATTATATGAATTACATAAATTGTCCATTTATAGAGTTGGTGTCAGCTAAAGCGATGGCAATGGTGTGAGAAAAAATTTTATTGACCGTTTATTGTTTCAGCTTTGACATATCTTTGATTCAAAACAATATCTCGCGTCTTGTATATTTAAAGATTCAAGTGTCAAGTTTGGTTATTTTTCCTCAATTTTTTTTTCGACACCCAGCTTTCATAGGAATGGCTTTTTCGTTTACCTTGCTTTATCTGCCACCGATGTCAAAGATAAAAAATTATTGCAAATAGGTACCTGTTTAAATAATGAGACTGTGTTAAAGTTACTCAATTTTACGTTTAAATTATCATATATAATTAAATATAAACAAAAGTAATTGAATGACAATATTTAAATATACATAAATAAAGGTCAAGATAAGTAGTTATGTATGTAGTATATTTAGACAGGTTTTAGAAGACAGATTTTATTTATTATTTTATAGTGTTTGAGTGATTAAAGTTTGTAAATCGACTATATATACATAAATAACTTTGTCCCCATGCCTATAAAATTAAAAAAATCAATATTTGCATTTTTTTATGTACAATGATTCCATTATATCCATCCTGATTTCGATCTTAGTTCTGCTCTCGATTTCTATTCCGGTTTCGAATTCGGTCCCGTCCTTGGTCTCGCATTTAATTCATAACCAAATGTTGAAGTACGATCTCGGTCTGGAACTTGATACCGATTTTGATTCCTCTCTTATTTTTATCTCGACTCTTGTCTTGATTTAGATCTCGGCCTTGGTTTTAATATCCAAGTCCCACTCTCTTGTTCCTAACTCTGTTCTTGCTCTCACTTCTGATCCCAATAGTGTTTTTTGTTCTATTCTAAGTCGTGAAATTATTTGTGTGCAAAATTTGCATACGTCTTGCAAATCACATATCCAAACTCTCTGTACTTTACTTGCTGTAAATAGTATCTCATTTTCTGACGTTCTGTCTATAAGAATAAAAAGTATTTTTGATCTTTATTTAATATTATCTGAAAAAAAAACACTAACAAATAATTTTATTTGTGGAAATACAAAGCTCATTTTCTCCAAGGTAAAAAGTAGTTTATGTTGATCCCAAGATTCAAAACCGTTTACAAATCTTTTCAGTTTCAAGTCTCTGATAATTGTATTTTTTCAGTTAGATTATTTTAGACAGACAAACAAAAACGATTTCATGCGAGGTCTGGTTAAAAAGCATCGAATTTCCTAAAAAGAAAAACAACAAAACCACAAACCGAAAATTTATAAAAAATACAACTAAATAATACTATAATTTTAATTATCCGTCCTTTTTATTATTGACAGCCCTAGGAAACAATGTTTTAAAGTAAGACAGCGGTGTCTAAAAGTAGCCAAAGAACAAAAGAACGATTATTTGAGGAAAAATAAGGAAACAAAGTTAATTAAGATTTCAAAGGAATCTGATCAGCGCCTTACTTATAGATCTTCACGGAAGAGAGCTTAAATGCGTAACACTACATAATAAAAGTTGCGAAATTGTGTTTATAGACTCAATATAATTCACGTATCAAGCGAAAACCAATGAAAGTCAAGAACCCAGGATTAATACATAGTAATTTAAAGTTAGCTAAGAGCTTTAGTTCTTATTTCTTTACCATATATCAGATCAAAATTAAAATAGAATGAGACCGCTACGTTAATATAAATTTCCAAATAAAAAGACTTTTTTTATGTAATGGGCTTAAAAAATAGCGCAGTTATCGCAGAAGGTACCAAAAAAATAATTCAATGGAGAATCTTCTTTTCCCTTGGAGCCGGTCAAAAAGAATGAAACACCTTCACTTGCTTCAATGAATGTTTTACTATATGTCCGAATGTTCTCATAATGTTATTAACGTATAAATTAAGTTCTTTTTTTTATTTCGTTAATAGCCAATGACCTCATTCCTTTCGATATCAACAGAGGAATACATATGTACAACAGCAACATAATAAACGGGATATTTGCTGCATTCTACGTGTATTTGAAAATCTGAGTTTATTCCTACATAATCTATCAAAACTTAAGTCAAATGTCTGAACGACTCAAAGGTTTTGCATAGTTTAATAGATATTAAGGTACAAGTTTATCTATATAAAGCATCGTAATCGCCTAACACAGAAGTTTGGGTGAAATAAAGACAATATAGTATTTTGTAAAACCTTACCAAAAAAATTATTCCTTAATAGGCAATAGTTCTTTTTTTTTAGTGGACTGTACCACACCGTAGTATCACCACAGGCACGCATTCCGTGTAATGACATTTTAATGGCCGCGCCGCCACTGCTGTGTGCGGCCGGCTCACGAAACTCTAAGGACATGCCATTATACAACTTACCATTGTTTCGGACACTTGATTGATGCCATCGGCTACATTAACAGATTATCGCCATTGTTTCAGGGTGATTTTTTTTGAACATACATACATATTATTTTGTGATACATGACTAACTAACTAGTCGCGTAAAATGAAATTCGGTACTTCGACATTCGAAAAGGATAATTGACCGTTAGATATGTACGAAACTTTTTTCAATTAGTAACTTGCAGTTGATTCTAATTTTTTTATGTTCTATTATATTTTTTTGGGATTTACCGTTTGTAATGCAAAATATGTATTTCTAGAGTAAATAGTTTTATTCGGGTTTGATGTTGAAGATTTCATTTGAAAAAAAAAAAAGTTTGACAACACACTACTATCTGTCCATGAGACAATATCTACAATATATTTTGAAGAGTCTATATTATCTTAAGATAAGAAACAAGAGCTGTGGTAAAGAATTTAACATTAGTCGCTTACGTTTACTCAATTGAACCACTGAAAATATGAAAAGTGATTTATTTTCTAAACAAAATATAAAATTATAACTACGCATATTATGGTTAGTGCTTCGTGTCACTAAGAGAAATTAGAGCTGTTTTGTTGAACAAAAACTGTACGAAAATTTGTTTTTTATTTAATTTTAATAATAACATAGACATAATTATTCGGAATTGCAATTTGCACATATAAAGTATGCTACTTATGACTTTCTTGTAGCAAATACACTGAAGTTGAATTTTCTTGGCGCCACCTAATATGTGTCAAATTCCATTTTGTATTAAAATACAGCGCGGTAAAGTTTCTTTGATGACTTATGATTTCGAAATTTACTAATTGATTTTAAATGAGTTTTTATTCGATGTTACTTACATGTGACGTATTTTAATTTTAATTAACAATTATAATCGGTACCTTCAGTGTCAGTCCATGACCTTATTGAGATAAAACGGTAATGATAAATATATCGTGAACTCATAGAGACAGAATGACTCGCGGAACAGTTAGAATTTGTTAAAATAAAACTATGTTATAGGTACTGGTTAACAATCGACCCTGTAGTTTCTTCAGCAGTAACGGCCAATCGAATGAAAAGCACCAAAAATCGTGATATCCACTTAAAAAATATAAAAAAAAAACGTAAACGTAACATAAATTACAAGATATCAATTTAATAAAACGAACTCCATTTATCTAAATGCAATGTGGATCCAAAAAATGCTCCCCACCCATCGAGAGCTCGAACAAAGACATCTAATCCGACATCTGTTCCGAAATTAATATAAGCAAATTATCGTTCCGACCGTTTTATTCGTCACGAAAAGGGACAGTCGGACATGCGATAAAACGTATAACAGTTCTGTTCAGAGAATATTCCGAAAAAAAAAACACATCGTCACCTGCCATGTCATTTGGTTCCAATAAACATGCCGCCGGAGAAGAAAAAAAATTGGGTTTCGAAGCAACGCCAGACAGTCCTCGTATTGACAAGTTCCTTTTGTCGTTCGGCTAATAAAAAGCTGTAAAAAGGTTTTTTGCTCGCCCCTCGCCCCACCACCCCCTCGGCCAGTGTTCGGCTCCGGTGAATTTACGACGCGAAACTGGATCGTAAAGGTTCCGGTGGTATTAATTAGTTTCAGACCTGGTACCTAAGGCTTGGTTTATCTCATCTCGAGGACAGTGATGAGAGGTCACGAGTCGGAAACGTGTTTTTGAACGTGCTTCATATATTATATACATATTGTGTTTATACATTAAGACAAATAATTATTCGCTTAGAATAAGCATGCAATGTTTAATAATATTAGAAAATTGGTTCATAAAAATTTAGAATCTCCTGCAAAATAATATTATTGAGATATCATTTTGCAATATATCAATTCCATTAGTACTGGAGAAATATTGAGAAAATACAATAAAAAATGTTCTTGTATGCACAAATTATTGTTCATTGACTATTCTGGTATTCGACGATGGCGACTCAGTAATTGGGCGATCGATTCTAAGTCCAAAGGAATGAGTTTATAAGTTAAAAATTTTAAACTTGAATATATTTTTTTATTCAACATCACTACTCGCTTAAAGGGCAGGGTAACAATCAGAGGTAAATTATACTTTGGGGATAGGCAAAACCTCATTGCTGTGCGTGCAACCTTTAGACAGGGCAGGCTTGCGATCCATCATATTGGCTTTCAATTACTTCAGAACGATGGTGGTGCACCAAGTATACCATCTTTGGCTATCCCGTATTGGGAACGATATCTTTAATATCTTGATATAAGGGCATCTGGGTGCGTACGTACAATTATAATTTGTACTGAGTTGAAGTGTGAATCGTATTTGTACGTCAAGAATTGCATGTTCAATGTTTACAAACCTTAGTTAAAATTGTGTTTTATTTATTTTTAAATTATGTAGTTAAAAGTCTTTGTCCATGGACGATGATTTTGTTCGCGTGAATTACAGAACACAATTAATAATGTAATAATTTCCGGTTCTGTTGCACGGAATGAAATGAGTTTAGATTTTAAATAGTCTTTAATCTATCAACCTGAAAAAAAAAAATTATCAAAATGTTAATCTAGTTAATGTGCGATGCCATAATAAATAAACAGACAGACAGCTATTCTAAAAGAACATTATTGTGGATTCAGACCCCTATAAATAGTCAATCCTAAATAATTATTTTAAAAATATGTCTAATCTATAGACACAGCTCCTTTACATTTTTATAAAATTTGTATAGATTTAATTATTGCTATAATTATAATGTACGCAATAGTGTTTTTTGTAAAAGAAATTATAATGTATGTGCATATGAATAAGGTTGGCATTTGAGGTCATGAGATATTGTGCGACTGTAATTTGATGTAAAATAGAAACACTGTAACATGCTATAATTTGGACGACCGTCACGTCAGAAAGAGGGAGATATAATGTCGGATGCCGCCAGCGCCGTCGGCCTCTGTACGGCCACCAAATCGTTTGTCGTAATCAAAGGTAATTAAGTTCGAGTGTTATTTAATTGATACCGGTCCAGTACAATTCAATTGTTATAGGTTTTATCAGCGAACTCAATTACGGGTTTCTTGACCGACTATCGCAACTCTATTCCGACATCCAATTTTGGGGATTATTTTAATTGGTGTACGTACATGCAAGGTCGATTAAAAGCCTCTTTATCAAAAAGTTACACAGTTGCTTTGCAATAGCGTCAGTAAACCGTTTAATACAAAAATTGAATAATATATTAACTGTTTATATCGTATCAAAGTTTTATCTAACGATAACGATGTCTATGAAATAATTGAAAACGAATATTTATACATACGAATATAATGTAGATTCATACATATGTAATTTATTCTTGACATACGTAATGTGTTTTTGACATACGCTTTTTATTGTGGAAATATTTCTGGCTTTGCAGATGTATTCAGTAAAAAAAATTAAACAAATATTTTACATACAACAAAATTTAGAAGCAACATGTGTAATGGAATAATATTTTACTCAAAATAACATTATCGACACAAAACAAAATTAACTCCTCAAACAGTATACTTATTTAAATTTAGGCAGTCTACGAGCAATAAATATAAGTGTTTTAACATAAATAATAGTTAAAATTCTATAACATGCAGTAGGAAGGTACCTAATTCTCCCCTCAAACATCGAGTCTAACCCTTTTATGGTGCTTGGAAACTATAAACCTCCGAATGGACATAAGACACGCGGCGAACTCATCTAACTCCTATTATTGCGAAGATAGCGGTAGCAGGAGCTTATTGAAAGCGAAATAAGCACAGCAATCAATGGCGGGATGCTTTGTTCGCGCCGCGGTCGGGCAATAATAAAGACTACGAATTAGTGATGTGACACAACGGATGAGGTATCGGTGCGTTTAACATGTATCGATATTACACGAAATTCGATTTTATTACGATTTATTGTGCTGCCCTGCGTAAATGCAATGTCTGACTTTATTCATGTTATTGAGAATATTAATTTTCAATTGCGCTTGTTTTTAGGCAAATAGATATTGTATGATCTTGCTGGACATTTATAATATATTATTATAAAATAATACTATTCTATCATAGAGCTGCTGGCCAACACAGTTTTTGCAATTCTTATTAACGTTTCTGGCGTTAAATTGCATGTGTTTAAAATAACGACCAAATGGAATTTATTTTATTTAAAAGTATGAATAATAAGATATTTAGAAGGAACACAAAGGGATAATCGTATGTTCTGATGCGTTTATAAAATTGTTATTAAATGATGGTACAAATTAATTTTTTTTAAAGCAAAAAAAAATATTTCAAAGTTAGATTAGATGGTATTTCAAGTACGTCATCCAATTTTCAACTCGCGCAATAATAATATTGGAAACGTTTAAAAGTATACACTAAATGCTTCATTACTCTGTACAAAAAGCAAAGTGCATCTATAGCAATAACGTAAAGAAAGCGATAAATTAACTTCAAGGGCTGTAAATTTATTCTTCCTTTATATGTATGAAAAGGCGTAACTTTGTCCGACTACGAATAAAGAACTCTACCGTGTCTATTTACTTATACAGTCTAAATAAATACCTTTTACACCTTTACTGCGACAAAGGTACAATTCAAAAAAAAAAAAAAATAATAATATTATTATTTCACGTAATAATGATTCCAAATGTAAGATTCTAATTTAATCAACTCAATTGTGAGACCGATTACTAAAGTCGCCAAGCACATCACTAGTCACGCTGGTCAATTGTAAAAACAATCCGTAGTGGGGACTTGAGTTAGACCAGAATACAAAGAAGTTGCACCGATCTTAAGGACAATGTAATTCAATATTTCGAGTTATCGAACAACTGGTAGGTATTTATCATTTATAAAAATACAAATATCATGTCTTTATAATTTCAATTAATGATAGATTTTTACATTAAATGGTTTTAAGAATTATTCAAATTAATAATTTTCAAAAGTTAATCTGTCTTCAATTTAAAAGTAGTCTATTGTTACGAACAACATTAAAACATACCTATATTTATTTAAATAACGTTATTAATTATCAAAATTGAAAAATGAAATGCGTACACGCAACGGGAATGATTAAAAAGTCCTTAATCATCGAGCCCTTATAGCGCCATTAATATCGTCACGTTACGATAAATTATCGGGTCATCCAATTCGACGGTGTCGTGACAACGCGACATAAATAAGGACGGTGTCCGGTTTATGGGTTTGCTTAGGCGTAAAGACACGCAGGTCCTAGGAGGGCGCCTTGAGGCATGCCTTGGACATTCTCGCGGTAGGGGCGAAGGGGGACATGTAGCGTCTTGAATCGAACAGACAGAGGCAGTGAGGTTTGTATGAAGACGGGTTGCTAGTTTGTTCTACACTGTTAAAAATTTTTGTAAAATAACAATTGTTTTACAAAACAAATATGACAAAAATTCCAAATCAATGTATACTAATACAAAACATAATACAATTCGAGTAAAATTACAAAACATGTGAAAGAACTTACTATCATGGGTTGTAATTTTGGAACCTTTTAGTAATAACCGTACGAGTATTGTAATTTTTCCTAACTGTTGGTGAATTTCCAATAAAATGTTGTAAAACTACAAAAATTGTTTGTAATTCCATTTACAATGCATTTTTTGTGGTATTACAAAAAAAATCTGAAACTCAAATTAGTATGAAAGTCATTAAGAATTTACAAATAATTTTGTTATTTTTGTCATACAATTTTGAAAATTGCAATTACGTATTGTAATTCTACCAAAACTTTTTACTTCTCTAACACGTATAATTTTCTGTAATTGTTGATTAATTACAAGTAAAATGATTTGAAATTTACAAAAATTATTTGTAATTTGATTTACATTACTTTTTCTATATAATTTCGAAAAAATGTTGAAGCTCAAATTAGGATGAAATTATTAAGGATCTACAACTAATTTCATCATTTTTATAACGCAGATTTGAAAATTGTATGATGTATTATGTAGAATTATAATTCTAAGAAAAGTTTTCATTTCTTTTGTAATTTTTTCAAACTTTAGATTAACTTCGAGCAAAAAGATTTAACACTTATCGAAATTGTTTATAATTTCATTCACAATATGTACTTTTTTTGTGGAATTATGAAAAAGTGTAGAAGATAAAATTACTATGAAATTATTAAAAATTAACCAATAATTTTGGTTTGCAATTTGATCTAAAATATTTTTTTTGTTACAAAAAAAATATTTATACTGAAATTACCATGAAATCATTAAAAACTTATAAAATTTTCTAGTATTTAAATCTAAACTGAACTTTCAAACCGTCTTTAAATAAGCTGTATACAGCTGTAGATCTATATAGATCATCACTTTCAGAGCGATACGTCGCCCTTGAGGTAAAACTTTTTGTGTCGAGTTAGAAATATTGCGAGTCCAAATCTTCACAACGTTTAATTTTAATTATAAATTATAATCGTTACATGTTTTACGTTTGCACTACACACGCAGTATAATTTTCAATAGATTAACATAATATTTTGCATGAATTCTCAGCAGTCAAATCAACAAAAAGTTAACAAAGTAAATTAAAGTTTGTAATTTATACAGAAATATAAATATTGAAAGTTTTAAGACTTAGACAGAACTTTTATATAAGATGATATCTTTTAAACTCAGATTTTTTCGGTTCACAACTTATTTTATATAAAACTGAACAGATTTTAAATTGTTAAATATACTGTACTTATTAGAAATTCTCATTATTCCAAATGAGCGGAATTCATAATTTATTAATTATTATTGAATATATGTCGTCAAAGGAATAATTTATTGTTTTTTTTTTTCTCGCCATCTGTTAGACGAATAGAAAAAAAGTTTTGTAATTTTTCTAAACTGAGTTGAAATTAGTTGTGTAGTAAATTTAAGAAAAATCATTTTGAAAATACTAATCATTTTCCACAGAAGTTATTTGGTAAAACTACACTATTTGTATGGTAATTTTGCTAAGCGAATTTCCGATAATCGTTTGGTAAATATCAACAAATATTTTGTAATTTTTCGAAATTGAGTTGAAATAAATTGTATAGTAAATTTACAAAACGGAGTTATATTATTACTTTGTTGTTGTGCGTAAAAACTTCCAGCACTTTTTTTGTAAAATTATTACAGATACCTAATGTTTTTAAGGAACATGCGAAAATTATTACCATATTAAACAATGCAGATGCTTATGACTTTTAAGGGGTTTGTTCTACTTTTTACGAGCACAAAACTTTTAGTGAGAAAAAAAAATATCAATGCAATAATAAGAATAATTTTAATGGTGTTTTTTGTCTTGTGTAGACATAAGTTTCATTGTCAGAGAAAAAGTGTACAAGCACGTACTTTTTTTTAAAGTGTTAATACAATAGCGAACATTCTGTCACTCACTAGAAATAAGCGTTTTTGTAGAAATGAAATAAATATGAAAGAAGCGTTTTTGATAAAAAAAAAAACCGTTTAAAAAATATTTTAATGATTTCATAAAAAAACTCAAAAAATATTTAGTTATTGCCTCATTTTTAGAAAAATGTTTAAATTTTTTTTTGGTTAAGCATTTTTACTGCATGTGCCTTAAAACTATAAAAATAGAAAGCATAGAATTATAACCTTAAAAAAGTTTGTGGTTTATGCCAAATAATACCTATACAAAAAAATAAGTGAGAGCACACAAGAAAGTTTTTGTAAACTAATAAATTTCGTACAAAGGAAACTAATCTTATTTTTACATATTTAAAACTCAGTTTTGAATGATAAGTTTGGATTGAGATCGAGTGGGGCGCTGACATTAAACCAATACGAAATGAAACGATTTATGCAAAGAATGCTAAAAATAATAATTTAAATATTACTTAATAAGTTGAAAAAATATTTATGTATTTGGATCGATTATGTTAATATAATTAAATATAACATTATCTTAAAAATTACATCTTACGTTTAATGTGAGTAAAAATAATAAATAATTAATATAAAAACATCAATTAGTGTGATTTGATGATGATACACACGTAAAAAAAAATTATTAAAAAATAAGGAACTCAAAAATTAATTTCTTTAAAAGGAGTTAATTTAGTGATATTTTCTTTTCTGTCCGACAAATAATAATGCAAACGTTTTAGCGGGAAACAGCAGTCGAGAGCGGGATAGAGATCGAAACCCGAAGGACGATTTCGGGATTGGGGTCGGGCACGGAACCCGAAACCAGTATAAAACTGATATCGGCGTAAGCGGACGTCGCGAGCGGCCGGCGACGCGCAGCCGCGGCCCCGGCCGTCGCCGGCGCAACGACGTCGCCCGGCGGGGCGTCGGGCGTCCGCTCGCGTCTCGCTCCTTTTACGTACCCCCCCGACGGCGTTCAAAGGACGGCGACTTTTGTTCCCCGTGTGTCGGTCGTTAATGATTTTTATGAATTATTAATTGCGCCGCGATGAAAAACCGATCGAAAAATAATGGTGATTGTTATAACGTTTGTTCGACCGTTTGTGAGATATCGCCGGGCGCGGCCTGGGTGGTAACCCGCGCCGTTGGTTAGGGACAGCCCGGCTTCTTGATCGAATGTCGTCGTGTAACTTCGTGCGTGTTCCGTGTTAGCGTTTATTCTGTATATTTTTATCGGTCGGCCGACATGCTTAGAAGGATAATAAATTAGTGATGACGGTAATCGATTAATGGGATTGAAAAATTAATTCATTAACTATCGACTAATTGTGTTTTATTAAACTTTGATATCAATGTTGTTTTTATTTAAACGACTTCAAAAAAAGGAGGAGGTCTTCAATTCGACTGTATTTTTTTTATGTTTGCTACCTCAGAACTTTCGACTTGCTGAACCGATTTTGATAATTCTTTTTTATTTGAATGCTGGTGCTTTCCATGTAGTCCTATTTTAATTTTGTTTAGTTCTGACAATGGCATCCATGAGAAAATCATATAGATCTTAAATTTGCATTAAGTTCGTGCGCGACAAATGAACAAATAACTCAATATCACGGAAATCGATTTAGATGATTTTTTTTTATTGGAAAGGATTAATTTCCAGGGTAGTTTGATGAAAGTTTGGTTAGATTATGATTATGGGGTCCATGACAAAGTAACGGAACCCTTCAATTCTTAGGTGCAAATTAACTATACTCGGCCGAATCTTTTATAGGCTTTCCGGATATTTGAAACGATGTTCAAGTAATTGTCGTAGTCGAATATCCTGATCAATAGAATTCCTTAACGGCTTACAGTAAGGGTGCGATCTATGAGCAGCACGTTTAGTAGGTCTACCCATATTCAAACGAATTAGTTAGTCTACTTCAGATTCACTAAAAATCAAAAAATAAACAAAAATTTTAACAAAAAAATACCGACCTCAAAACAAAAACTATTCCAAAACAAATTTAATATGCACTAAAAATTAAAAAAATAATTGCGTATTCTTCTACTACTTAATAATGAACTTACTTTTTTCTACTCATCAGTATGTAGGTATGATCTATGTGTTTACCACGCAAGAAGACAGGTACCTACCCACTTCAAATTTAACTCAACACATACCTATGAATAACAAGCAATGATCAAAATATCTTTTGGAGTCCTTCTAAGTGAAATGAAATGAAAAATACTAGACTACTTAAAAGTCCATTATATTATTACGATAATATAATGTAGTTACAATTATTGTTATTTTTGAAGTCGGTGTCAACCAAGGAAACATTACAATATACCTAGCAACAGACAGACAAGACAAGAAATATTGTTATTTTTGACTCCAAAAATAACAATATTTCTTGCAATCTTTTTATTTTAGATTGAATGACTTGGATGACTTGGATTATAAATCTCTCCAACACTCGATGCAGGTTGGAGTCTGGCTAACTACTTTTGTCGCCAAACAGATGATAACCTTCAAAACCGACGGTCGATCGTGGTCATCGTTAGACGAATCGTGTGGTTTGATTTGGTTTAAATTAAAAATCCATTGGTCAATTTGTCCATGGCTATAGGGTCGACAATGCTACCTTCAAAGGTGATGCTCTTGACCATTGAATCGCTACTACACCGGTGTGTTATCGGAATTATTGAAAAATACATTCGCTTAATCCAGCTCAGGTTGAATTATCTTAGTAGTTTAAAAAAAATACTAATATAAATAACGAAAAAAATATTTTATTAACTAAGAGCCTCTTTCACCATCTTCTTTTATAGTATCTTTTAACAAAATATGATTTTGCAATTAAATTTGCGTTACATGTCCTCTTTTAAAAGGAATTTAGCATCAAAAACCGCTAAAAAGGGGACGTGGAACGCAAAATTTATTTTAAGAATAAGTTTTTGTTCAATGTCAGTTTCAAAGGACATGGTGGAATAGGCTCATATTCTTATTATCTTGTTTATGGGTTGTGTTGCAAAAGTTACTGCTAAAGGGTTATGCTAATTGAACAATTAACAGCAGTAAAAAAGTTGTCATTTGAAAGTTATCAAATGGTACTGTTCGGAGCCATTGACTTAGACGTTTAAAATTGTGGTATGAAAACTCTTTTTTTTACAGTTTCTGTTACAGATTCTTAGTCTAGATGTTTTCAATACATTTATCATTACGCATCGGTTGTCTCTGATGTTGAGGAGAAATAAATATTGTGACCTCATACGGGTTCGGATCGTTTCGGGGACTGTCGGCATTAGGTATAAAAATATATTTGTAACTTCAAATTGCTTCTTAGTTGTGCAACAAAATAAGTAAATGAAAATAGTTTAGGCATAATACTTATATATGGTATTTCCATTAACGTCAACAAATTTTCGAAAGTGTATTCGATACCTATCTTTCGAAATCGTTGCGAAACGGGCGTGTACTGTGTTATTCCTAAAAAAAAAAAAAAGTAAACCCTAGAGCAGCCATTTCGGCGTGAATCGTTAGCGGAGGCTTTTGTTTAAGCGCGTAATAAGTACGGGGCAATTTCCTGGGGCGTATGATATATGGGCAGGCGCGCGCGACCCGGCGGCGTCGCGCGCGGTAATGGCTTGGCGGGCCGCCGCGCCGTCGCGATGGGATTTCGGACGTCCCGTGATATTGGATGCGGTCAAATAAATTAAGTATACACTCCTGTCTAATAATTAACTTTCGGATTATACGGTTTTTTTTTCTCTGGGATATCTCATCGATCGTCCCACGGTGTGACGCGACCGTGTACGAGTTTCGGGCCGTGCGGTTTCTATATCGTGACAGGCTGGGAAGTTCTTTTTTTTCTGATCCAATAAGATCGTGTCGTGATTTTGAATGGTATGCGTGATGCTTACGATTTACGTTTTAAAGGAGTGCGCATCAGAAAGTATAATACTTTTCGTCCGCGATATTGCCTTCTAGTATACGGAGTGATCCGCTTAGTAGCTTATTCTCGGCAATTTTCCTGATCCTCCTTTGAGTTTTAACCTACTGTAATATTCCATTTCGTATACTCACATCGCGTTAAGCGCACGTAAACAAATACATTTTTAGGCAAACTTATTTATGCGGATATAATGACTACATCGTAACAACTTCCATTCGAATATGGCGGTACAGCGCGGAATACAGAATACGCTGATGATGATGATGATGATAGACCCATCGCCTTTTGACGGTGTTTAGTCTTAAGGTGGTCTTTCTATTATTTTGACCGGATATCACGAAATTTTCTCACTTTTACAGCTATTTTCAAAGTACAAGTAGGGCGTCTTGATTCTTTGCGGACGATCGTAGGTGCATATTACTCCCGTGACCTTACACCGAAATATTTTTTTCTAAATAGAGTATTGTTTATTTTATTTGTTGTCATAACTGATGGAGGAGTTATTTTATTTTACTGATTCACTTATTATTAGAGGGTAAAATAAACACATTTTAAAAATAACATTTTTAAATAAAAAATAAATATAGTTCCTGGATCACGCAACGCAAAGTCACATCAAAACGGAATTCAATTAAAAAGGTTAGACTGGTTAGTTCCTGATTTATGAACGATTCTCGTGATGTGATTAGTCATAGGATTAATTTAATTCGAATCGCTTTTAATAAATCGATCGATAATTAAATGGTTGCGGTCGCTAAATGTTAAATATGTCTCACACTCAAATTATTACAACATAACTATTTATAATACCATCAGCTTTTTATCTCTAGGGTATTTTTTATGCTTTATAGTCGATTTATGATCTAAACATATCAAATTTATATTTACTTATAGCTCATTTTTTAAAATACTTTTGATCATGCAAATAATTATTTGCATGGTCAAAAATATTATATGTATATAATAAAATTATAATTTAATTTGGAATTATAAAATTATTTGTGGCATCTTATATGGACTATTCTTACGATCAGTTCAGCTCTAAAGCTATGTTCACCACTAAATTTGTTATTAACAGTAATATCAAAAAGGTGTGTTGAGGACTTTGTTCGCTGACTTATTATCAAACTGTTTGACATACTTATAGCGATATTAATGATCAATTTATTGTAATATATAATAATGTATTTACATTATCGTTTCGAAAATAAGACAGGCAACTTATACGAGCATGTTTACAATTATCTACTTATATGTACTTAATATAAAAAAAATCCGTGGGATAAACTTATTGGTATTATGTACGTATGTGATCGGGTACTGTATATGTATAGTGTATACTGTAGGGTTAGGACCGGCGGTCGGCGGTCTGTAGGTCCGTCCGGCAGATGGCGCCGGGCACAAAGGGCTTACATAACGCGCGCGGCTTATCGCGGCTACCATCAATAACACCGGCTGAACACAGGGCACGGGGCGATACAGAGATATCCTGCAACCACAAAATAAGTTATAAGTATGTCTATTTATTTTGTGCCGTACTGGCCGGTTTGCGAGTGTAAGAACGGCGGGTCAGCGGTTCTTTTTCAGGAAGTATTGTATAGAATCGCAATTGAAACGTCGACTGAATGTTAACATTGTGGTGAATGTCTCGACGACGTTGCTCAACATATTCTGTAGAAAAGCTTTGTCTGGTCAAAGAGAGTACAATCTTGACTGACCTAGTGAAGGGCTATCTCTCGCTGTCAATCGTCGTGCGAATGATAAACAGTTGGTGGCGTTGAGTTGTGGGTGATGGTACGACTCTTTTGTGAGGCTTTTTTCATGAAAGGAGGTGGCAGAACCGGAGTTCAAGATCAGTTCCTCGTTCAATAACCGCTGTTGGTGCATCGAGTGCAGATTTCTTCGTAACGCTTGACAAGGCTCCTTAATACGGGTCTGAGGTTGGCAGTCTTGGTTCTACCGCTGTATATTTTTGTTTCCTAGGTTGTGGGGGTTTCCGTGCGCTGTCTCATTAACTGCTGCGGCGATGCTCGACTATAAGAAAATAGATTCCTTATCGCTGAGCGGGTGAGCCATCGCCGCCGCAGGAGTGGACGAATGCATAACGTAATCCGAGGCCTCGACACACCTGCGACGATAAGGACTCCACGATGCATTATTTGATAGCAGTCTGACATAACACTATCAGCAACCTTCAAGCGTTAAGTATTCGTAAGGATTTTAAGTATTCATGAAACTTATATTTAAAAAAAAAATGATGATGGGTTCGATTCTCAATGAGAACGGTCTATTTCGAAATCGGTTTAACCTGCATAATACTCTAGAGACTGCCTGCATTACCTTCGTAATATATGAGTGAATGTCAATAAGTACAGGGGCACCTATTCATTATCGAGCTGATAATGAATACCTATATACTTAGTCCGTTATTAGCAGTTCATCGCTGAAGTTAAACGAAGTAGAGTCAGTACTCTAAGTACTACCATGGATACGAGTAGGAAATCGTAATAACAGAGAGTTGTAACTTGTTACTCTGAATTGATTTTTTATGTTTTAGTTATTATTTATTATTCTGAAGTCCATTTAAGGATAAGTTACATATGATATCTTCATTTGAACCAATGAGCCTTCCTCCTTCCTCTTGGATTTGCACTGCCCGGGGCCACCTGCAGGGGACCCGTGACTCTTACCAGGTTGTCATTCCATTTAGTGGGAGGCCGTCCCATGCTGTGACGTAAAATTCCTCGGTCGCCACTCGAGGAATTTTCTTACTCAGCGGTCGTAAGTTCTACGAGCGATGTGGCCTGCTCATAACAACTTCAATTTCTTGATTCTGTTAGGTACGTCGACCGCTCAGTGCTAAGATTTGATGGTAGGTACTTTTTTTACTCATCGTTCTTCGCCTCTGTTTTTCGATAAGCCTGCCCAAGGAACGAAGGACGCCGGCCGCGGCGGGCGAAACATCAACCATTTTAATTATGTTCGGGACACCATTAACAATAAATCTGTTGTAGCCGTGCGCACACGCCTCTCGCTATATAACAGAAAGACTAAATGCGAACTGCACTGTGAGCTTTTTTTTTCGTAGATACTTAAATTCCTATTTTTGATAATTAATCAAGAAGGTATTATTTTAGACGATATATGACGTAAACATCTGCGCCATATTTGATCTTGTAGATTTAATCTTCTGACTCTGATTTGATATAAATGCAGGCCCTAATCTTCTCTCACTTTTTTGGACAATGTGTTTTTGAGTTCGCAAAGCACTAAAACACTGTTGCTCGCATGTTATGAGTTCAAAATTGAATTCAAGCGTTCAATTTCCAAATTATTAGAAGTATAAAAAAAAGAATTGGGCTTGCGGCATACGATGCGGATTTCAAAATTCAAAAGTATTTAGGCTTTATATTCGAGGAATATAATAATTATATACAAAAAAAACATTCTGTTTGAAATATATTCAAAATAGATAAAAAAGAAATTATAAATCCAATCAACTTAAACAGAGCTTTGTAACAGTTTACGAAGCGCAAAGTTAAGTTTTATTTTAAATATAGATCAATACAACAATTTAAAAATAATTTTGAAATATACATTTTTGAAATTAACATATTTTTTAGTACATTAAAAAGTAAAAAGTTTTAGTCAGACTTTTAATATGAAACAGAACTTAATAGAAGTGAGATTAGATTAGTCTGTTAGTGAATTTGAGAAGTGTAGTAAAATAGATATTGCTAAGTAGATTTCTTTTTTGATTCAGTCTTTGTAAATAAACCGACGTTAAAAACATGAAAGCTTAAAGTTGTCTAAAATGTAGACGTTAGTTTTTTTCGTTAAGGCTTTCATGTTGACAATACAAACTTAGAAGATTGTTAAATGTACAAAATATTTCTGTATTGAAAAAAAACAAATATGTATTTACTTAAGTATGTATGTCGACAGTTTCTTTGAGGTGAATAAGTGATACTCACAGTGTAAAAAGTCAGCTTTTAGAAGTCCTTTTATATGATAATATATTTATTACGACTTGATATCTGTTATGTTCAAAACACGTGCTAATCACTTAAGTACTGAACGACTAACTGAATTAGATGCTACACGCATGTGCGTTGGGCTGTTATTGTACAAAGTGGAATAGAATAAATACGTCATTAGCGTACGACTTGGATAATTTCAGTGTGTACTACCTTCATGGTGTGTTACATTGGCGCGCGGAACTTCCGTCACATGTTGAAAAAATACACTCTGCTCAGTTTTTACTAACTAGCCAAAAAAAAAAGCATAATTTCAGAAGAAAAAAAATGACAAGCAAGACCCCCACATCTGAAACAGTCACTGAATTTCTGATGAATTTCGCGTTTTTCGTTTTTTGCGCCTGATGAATGAGCAATTTTTTTTTGCACGAAGATTTCAATAGGTTTTCTTCCTTAGAAAAATGATAGAATGAATTAATTATTAAATTAGTTAGAAATTAACAGATGCGCAAACGGATACAATATCGCTTTGCGGATGAATAATATTTGCCTTTGATTTTTGTCACCGTCTAATGAGACGATCGTAAAACGGGGACGCGAGTGCAATAATATTACGTAACATGAGATCTTGCCCGAGCAGTAGCCGGCGTGTATCACAGGCGGCGCGCTGATAACGTTATCGCGACGTTTGTCTCTAAGTTTGACATCTGTCTATCTGTGCGTCCGGATGGCCTTTGAGCTTGTCTATGCAGAGACACAGTCAGGGTGACGACTTTTAACGGACGTAACTGTTGATGTTGTTATACACAATTTCGTATTATATTATTATTATTATATTAAGTTGTTATAGCATAATTAGAGTCTTTAGTTCAACGGTCATGAATATGCATAATTTGGTTTTTGCAGCAACATTTCGGGGGCTGTAAATTATACGTTTCGAAAATATATTTAAAGTGGAGAACAATTTCTGAAATGAAGTACCAATTAAAGGAATGATCCTCTGCTTGAGTGTTTGACTTTCGTCATTATTGGGCATAAGAAACATTAGGCTAGCAAAACGGAGAATAGTCTAAAATTTGACCCATCTGAGCTGAACCTATAACACTGTATAGGACTAATTTTTACTTAAATATTTGAAACCATTTGCGCAATTATTATAGTTATTCTGTTTAAAATCGAACACGCGACAGTTAGATTTTGATACGATTATGCGTTTTAGATTTTTATTCACGATAAAAATCCCGTGTTTCGCGGAAAGTTGGCCAGCGTAATTGCGACGTTGTGACCTAAAACTGTCGACCTATAGACACATTAAAGGACTATCGTCTCTTAAACATCTCATTATGGTCATACGTTATCTGCAACACATATATAGTATGTATAAAAGTCATTCAAAGCGCTTAGAAATCATGCAATTAAAGTTTGTTTTTTGTGTTGTATTTGTACTTAGTGTACGATGACATATATATCAAATTTAATTCGTATTTTGTTACTACATTTTTTTTTATATCATTACTTTGTATTTATGTAACCCCTGTACTGTATGTACAAGAGATAACAGGAAATAGTGCCAGGTCTCTTAGATGTTATCTTGGTATTCATAGACGGAACTATTTTAGGTATATAATTAAAATCTTGTATAATTGTACATAGTGAACCATCTATTTTATTTATTTCATACAGGATTTTAAAGGCCAAATCAGCAGGCGAGTCATCAGGGAGCAAGTGATCAAGACAACCCCATGGATATTCGCCAAAAGTACTCACCAAACCCCATGGATTATTCTAAAAGGGGGTAGTCATGTGCATTGCAGACTTTTTAAGAAGAAATGAGATATTTGATGGTGGAGAAGCAGGTCATGGATAGGAGAGTATAAACAAACTTCTAAGGATTAATATTTTATACTGTTAATTCATATTCATAAAACTTCGTATTGTAGTGTACTTTTATTTTTGTATAGTGAAAATTGCGTATCAAGATTTGTGGTTATATTCATGTACATATTATATTTTATGAGAAAAACTATGTACTCAATGACATAAATAATAGCACACATCAAATAAATTGATGATTTTTCATATTTAATTTAAATCTAATAAAAAAATTTTGATAACATGGGCCAGGCCTGTACATTTTATTATTAATTTTGGAGTGATTAAAAATAACGTGCATACGTATTTAATGTATGTACATATGTGAAAAACTATACCTTTAGGTGTAAGGTTATTTATTATAGCTTCTCACATGCGCACATAATATGTGCACACACGGCTTTTTTGTTACACCGAAGCGGTTGCATGAATTATTTTCGTAAAGTATTATCAAAATTGATGTTAGCGGCTGCAGTGCGCTATTTTGTTAATAATAAATTAATTACTCGATTTAATTATTTTACGGCTATAATACAAAAACATCCACATAAAATACTAGCGACATGCTCCGGCTTCTTCTAAGTAATTATCTATAACCAGATGACTTTTGTTGGATGAATAGGAGCGGCCCGGTGACGGAAGCTCAGTAGATATTTATAGGTACAGTGTCTTGCTACGGTCTAAATAAATGTATTAATTTTACGGGAAAATATGACATAAAATTGCTATTTATTCTGATAGAGCAATGCTCTGATTTATTTGGCTGTGGCACGTAAATGGACCGGCTCGACCGGTGCAGTGCAGTGAGTCAGAGTTCCAGTGGCCCATCCCCTCCATCACTCCACAACCTCTATTCATAAATCTTTTACCAATTCATCAGTCACTCCTTCTTCAATCGTTTGTCCTATTGCGAATCAAGGTTCCTACCCAGTGGGTCGGCAAAGTACTGGTGACTCTTCAGCAACAGTGATTATCTATACTCTGGCCGTACGCATGTTCGTTTGCCCCTTGAAAAAGCTATAAAAAATCCGTTGATACAATCGTTACCAAGCTTGACAGGATCATCCGTTGCATTAATCTGAATTCTTTCTGAAAATTTCATTAAAGTTGGTCCAGCTGTGTTGGAGTCCATAGGAAATATACACACATGCATCGACTTTTATATATATAGAATGGTCTATATGTTTTATGACGTCCATTTGAAAATGGAAAAGAATGCTGTAATTTTTTTTACTGCATAAGACTTCATTGTAGCACGCAAAAGACTTTAATTGTTTTAATTTTCAGTGCAATGGCTACGAAGGGAAACTCTCATTAGTCGCCAGAGTCGAAACAGAGGAGGCAATGTCTTCGGTAACACGTGAAACCGATTAGCGGCGAGTGCGCGCACAATGAGCCCTTGTATCTACTACAAGAGTGAATACGGCGGTATCGGACATGTTATAGTGTTTATTGAATTAATTTAATTCTTACGAAATAAAATCTGTATTAGCATAATTTACTTTTTATTCTTCGAGCGTATGACCAAAAACCTAATGACATGATTCTAATATTTAATAAAGGTATACATTCGTCATTAGTGATTACATTATAGATTAAAAAAAATAAAATGGAAATATATTTACGTAATTTTGAAGATTAAACGATATTCTTATGCATATATTGTTGGTTTTATTATTTGAAAGAATATGTACATGCACAAAGAAAGGATGATTTATATTTAACAATACGCTGACAAAAAATAATCCTTGTAATTTCGTGTGAGTTGTAAAAGATGGTAATCAGTATGAACGATTACGTTAAGAAATATGAATGTAAGTATAAGTGTTCGAAGGAGACGAAAGCATAAGTAAATACACAATTCGGACAGGAGGCTAAGTGAAAGAATATATATAGGTCTTAGGTTTACGAATGTCAATAAGTATGATAGAGATATTGAGAACAACAAATATGGCAAACAAAGTCAATAAAGGCTTGCTTAGGAAAACTATCGAGATACAGGAGGATTAACAATTAATGACCTAATCTTGTTCCCTACGCTAACGCACTACAGTTAAAGTTGGGTATTGCAGATTAATGCACGTTCGTTTGTCAATGATTCACGGGCATTCCGTTTGTGAAAGATAGGTATAGAAATATTCTAATATTTTAATAACAAGAGAAAATACTGTAATTTCAAACATGGTGAAGTTTTCAGAGCCTTTAGACGAGAAAATAGTAAATTGGGACGATTTCGCCATTTGGAAGTATAAAGAAGTAAAGTGACAACAGAAAGCTACAGAGAAAATACGTGTGATACAAGAACCAATGGGCGCAGTAAGAAGCAACAAGCGCCTTAGAAAAACCTATGTATAAAAAAATTGTGTCATAAAAAGGAAGCCTTCAATTTTAAGCACCCTAAACAATGAGTTCATGTTTCATGTGAAACAAGTGATGTATGTCAAAAAAAACAAAATCGATATACAATAATAGCATATCTATGGTCTATGCAATCGTAGAAAATATGCATAAGATAAAATAAGCATTAAAAATATTATAACGTTCTTGAAATGAACACAAAATGCGAATCTCATTTTCTAAAAGAAATTCAATATATATATATATATATATATATATATCTGTTTGAATTTGCCCGTCTGTTGCTGATAGCATACAAAATATTCTATTAATATTTAGCTACCGTCACTTCGTTGCTTTGATTCATTTTCATTGGATAGTTTATTTAGAATTTTCAATAAAAACAATAAATCCCAAGTCAAATTTCCCCAACGTCCTCGTAACATTCGGTCTCAGTCGGCGGCCTGTCGCGTACTATCGAATTTCGCTACTGCTCTCACACAGTTTGTTTCAGAGAAATGCTGTTAGCGGCGTTTTGCGAACGCACTCACTGAAAAGTTGGTACAGTCGCTTACAAACTTAAATGTGGGTTCTTGAAAAAATTGAGTTCTAAATAACCGATCCTTTTTACACATAATATTGATATTAAATACAAATGTCGATGAAACCAGAAATGTTCGAGACTCGAAAATTCGACATTATTTCTTATAGAATTTACGAGGAGCTTGGAATGTTTAAGCAATATTAAGTCTATACAAAACGAACCTTATATTAATATCCTCGTCTCTAGTGGATGTACTCGAAAAGGGACCCTCTTTTTCATCGGATCTCTCATATTTGTAACAAAAATCCGATGGATCTTTTTTTGTCAACAAACGCTTCCCAGTTTAAAAAAAAGACTAGTCCAACACAAACCGCCGCCACTCAAACTGAGCGTGAAATATGAACTAAAAAAATATTGTACCCACTGCGCAAGTGAACAACGGAACCATTGAGCGTATTTCATAAAAATATGATTGACATGTTTCTTAATATGACATCTTTCCGGCGGCGGTGATATTTTTTTTTGTCGCCTGCTTTTACTAAAAACTTTTAACACACAATCGAAACGTCTTACCTCGAAATTCCCTTTAAATGTAAAAGCTACCTTACGTTCTACAACAGAAGGCTCGTTGTCTGTATTCAATTTTCCAACGAGTCTAAATAGGACGGTAGAAAGGAGATATTAAGCGCTCGGTAATCCAATTACACGGTTTTTGTCAAAGTTAGGACGTGTATTATATTTCTACGGATAAATAGGGTGTTTTCCCTTCCCTATAGGATTATGTAAGGAACCGCCTATACAACTTTTGTCTCCTTTGTGAAGTACACATGTTAGATATAATAAGTTTGTTCCACACCGTGATGTGGCTGGTGTGCGTTGTTGAGACGTACTTTTCGATTTAGTTATGAATAAAGTTAATCAATATAAATTCTACGTGACCACAATTGTATTATTATGAGATGTGTGCCACGCAATAGAACGAAAAAAAAAAGAAATTTATAAGAGCTATGCACTGTGTAAATTTTTTAGTGACACTCGATGATAAGATGCAGTTGCCATTAGAAATGACGTTAAACAGGCGTGCGTCATTTAAGTCGTATTCTCCATGTTAAACGGTGCAACAAAATTGTTTTTTTGTTTTACTGGGTTAACTGTATGCGATAATGATTCATGACTAGTCATTTAGTTGAAAATTATTCATAAAATAATTACTTACATCTAATATTTAGGGGGAAAAAATCTTAAATTCCTATTTTATTTCTAATAAATTGACAAATAGTTTTCATTAAATATGTGAACAGGCTTCTCGTAAGAGAGTCAGATTTTTCAGTGAACAAATAAACATTAGTTAATTTCCACAGCGATTATCAAACTTGTTTATTTCTTGGCGAAAACCAAGAGAGCGTTCTTCATGCTATAATTGAATTAACAGAAATGCATAACATTTGGTATGTTTATCAGTGATTTAAATTATTATGATGAGTGTTTTAAATACACGATACGGGTGTAACAAATACTATACACGTACAGAACCACAATGCTTGTTTAATCTCAAACGTGTACATAATTAACAATGTCTTTATTTCTTGATACAAATCAAGTGTCAATGTAATGAAATAACTGAAGCAATAATTGTTTCCAACACTGGACGTTTTAATTTTCGGCGTAGGTCTCTCTTCTAGATTTTTAGTGATTCTAGACCACCGATAATCAGCGCAGTAATGACCTACCCCTACCTTTAGCTATACCAGTTAATGAAAGTCTTTAGTGGGTTTTTTCCGTTGTGAAGTTTATTAGAACAGAAAAACCTCAAAAACAGCTGTTTTCATTGTACTTTCAATAAAGACCTGGTTAATGAGACTTAAGACTAAGCCTTAGATTATCGTAGGTCTTATTGGTTGTTATAATTTTACATTAGTTTTAGTTTAAAAAAAAAGTATAATTAATTAGAAATTTGTATCTAAAAGTAATATAAACGACATCGAAATTGTACGACTTTTCTAAATAATTTTGTTTATTATAATAAGATAAATTTTTTACTTCGTTTAATTTTTCTATGAGATTATGGGCATTGAGTCGCCAGTCAGGAGAATGCAGCGAGAGAAAGTCTTTAAAAGCATCTTACAATCTTAATATATAAAAATGGATGTCGGTTTATCCGAAGTTAATTATTTTGAACACCATCTTATCATCATCAGAATACCATGAAAGTTGGTACATGTATGTATGTTTTCATGCAATAGGTTTTCATGTAATATATTTTAGCATTTATCTCAGAATTCGTCCCCATTTTGTATTATTGAACCGAACTACTATACTAGTTTTAAAAGGTTTTTCATTAATAGACAGAAACATGGCTTATATTTTATTTTGACATTAGCATTTGCTCCGATTTCTTATAAAGAAGAACCGAGAGAAAGAAGAATTGAAAGCGGGACGGGGAGTATGTAGAGTCGAGAACGGGACCGGAATCAAAACCGGGTGGGAGACCGGAATTAGAATTAACAGAATGATAGGATTCGAGATCAGTAACAGAACTCTGAACGGAATTGAAAGTGAGATCGTCTATTTCATATTAATCAGTCTTCGATTGATCAACATGAATTAGACTCTATGTACTTACGAACGAAGCCACGGACGAAAAGCTAGTTATATATGTATAATATTAGTATCCCGTCCACTATCATTTCCTTTATATAGTCAAAATTATTTGAATTAAATCTTTAATTAAACTTTTGGAAAGCAAAAGCAGTTTAGCATCGCAACCTATATGATAACCTAACAATTGATCGCTACGACAAATAGAAAACGTCCACTTTGAAACTAAACCATTACGCAGCAGCTTAGCTGAAAAAGAAAACAGGATAAGCACTTTTACAAGCTCGAGGACACTCGAAGCGGACGCAAAGCAATTATAAGTTTACGAGCGCCGCAATTCTATAGACGATTTCACATTATGGGCACCGAAATAATATCGCGCTGTTTGTAACGACGACGGCGGCCCAAGCGAAAAAGAGCGAGCGCCGCGAACCGGAAAATATGGGTTTTGAATATCACCACCGAACGGGCCGACCGTATAAAGGACCGCGTAAAGTACGGGACGTGTCTGCTCGTCGTTTCTGTGTATCACGTGGAAAATATCCTTCTTTATTCCGTATATAAAATACTACTCCAGGGACAAAATAAATATGACAACTATAGGTGGAGATAGTGGAGCAATCATTGAGTTATAGCGAGAGAGTATCAAAATTAAATTGGATTTTTATAAGTTTCTATAATTTTTACTAGGCATAGTAGATGTATTGACACTACATGTAGGATAATGTCCTAGGATAGTATATCATCAGTTTTGTGGGGATGACTTATATCCAATGGATGAAACAAATAAATGTGTAGTGGTTACTATTAATAAGATCATTTGGAACATATAATTACTAATGTGTGATGTTTTTACTAAAGGAGAGAAAAGTATGCCTTTCTTGATGCCAAATGCAAACGTCAAATTGGAATTGTTACGAAATGACCTTAGGGACTGTCCGAGGTTTGGGCGAAGATGCAATTTTTTTAAATAATTCAACTTGTAAGCGCAGTCCGCAAAAATAAATAACTTTTAAAACATCCATTTAAAAGACGATTTTATTCGATTCCTTGAGAAATGTACCGGCAAAACGATCCGTGACTAACCGTCGAATTTATTTCTGTGACGGTTTTCGACTCTGTTTGCATACGTATAGATAAACTATTGACCCGATGCCAATCCCATTCACCATCTGAATTCTCAGGGAAATCACTAAAACCGCATGTGGAGTTCATTGAGTGCCGGTACATTTTAAAGGAGACCATTTTCAGAAGATTTTCGAAAACTCGCACATTAATGGTAGCTTGCCTTATTCAAAGAATACGTATCCCAAACGTCAAGTCTGGTTTCTATTAGGGTATGTCTTTTTAACGTTAGCAAATCAGCAGTCGGTTGAATATCCTTTCATGTAGTAGATGTGGCTCGACTCGGTTGACGTGGTATCGTTTACGAGCTTTACGGGCCGAAGGAGCGGGACTTACTCGACACGTATAAGCTCAGCTCGCTAGATGATTGACAAGACAAAAGCGAGCGCCTCTGTATCTCCGCCGTATGTCATGTCCGCCGCTTAGTTGCGTCACAAAATCGCCCCACCGGCGCACACCCCGTTCCACGTAAAGACGTACAAACTGTTTTGTTGCTTAACGTTAAAGGTGATATACTAACGAGATGCCGCTAACTGCTAAAGTGCTGAAAAAATTGAAAAGTTTAATATTAAAATTCAATTTTATTATTCGGGATCCGGAATCATATTCATGTCATCTGTTATGAGCTTTCGTTTAAAATTAAATCCTTTATACGAATATACAGGGAAATTCATATTTTAATTCCGATTTAAAATTTGTGATTGACTTTTCGGTCGCTTCCAATTTTTCAAAATTTACATGTAGGGTGTGTATAGGTTAGATGACAATTTATGAATATTGTATGAGTGAGTTGATTTATACCAGTATATGATTTAGTATAGTTTTAGTGCTAACACCTCATGCCTATATATAATAGACACGAGAGGTGGGCACTAAAACTCTCTCAGTATACGGAATATTTATCTCAGCATTATTTATTAGATAAGATGAAGGATTCTGACGATAGATATGGGAGGTGGACGTAGGAACTTCCCAAGATTATGTGGTAGAACAATCGAATTTGTCAAAACATGTATAAGTTATAGTGTGTACTAAAAACTATTTTATACAACAATAATATGAAAAAAATTTTTCAAAAACAATCTCAAATTTGGAATAGTTTACCTAACAGTAAAAATATATTTTACTAAAATTGACAATAATTTGCAAATACGACTATTCCTTAATCACTCATCAAAGGTGTAAGGAAATGGACAGTATTTTTTTCTCCATTTCACATTTGACTAAAAAATTACTAATACTAGAATATGGTTCTTCATGTCACAAAGAATGTCAAAGCTTTTAATTAGAAGCTTCGCAAGATTTTTTTGTTTCGGCTGTTTATTTGTTTATCTCTACGGTTTAGAAAAATATCGTCGGCAATGAATGAACTAAGAAAAAAAAAAATTAAAAACCTAATGTCTCTATTTAAGGAGTAAACAAAAAAATACAAATTGATACAATAACCCCTTAATAGAAATAGTGACAGATCTCGTGCAATACACGACCTTCAGGTACTTTAAATGTGAACGCAATAGCAAAGGACATAAAATAAAAGGAACAAATATAAAAAGCAGCTAAAACAATAATTATCAATTAGGTACACATATCGTCAGCGTAGAGTGAAGACCTCGTAAGTACAATTTCGTCATATTTTTTTTATGACGTTTATGGATAGAAAACGTAACGCACGTGCTGAATTCATCCAAAAAAATATTCGACTATGGTAGCGCCATCTACGACGTATTATGAGAACCTCGTAAATACGCAAGAACTAAAAAATAAACACGAATACCGTTTAAAATTTCGTATCCTTTGGACTATTATAGTAAAACTATCATTGTAGAATAAGGAAACGTGATTTATTTTATTAGATAAAAAAACAAAAAAAAATGACGTTTGGTATAAAAATTTTACAGGGCGCGGTTTTTTTCCTCTCCTGAAAAGTTGCATTTTTAGTACTTACGAGATCTTCACTCTACGGCGACGATATATCATATATTCTTACTATTTTTTTTTCATATGATTCCAAAAAAATCTGTATATATGTAAAAATTTACGTTTTTAGTTACTAATAGCTTTTGCCCGCAGCTCCGCCAGCATGGACTACAATATTTTGACTATTTTAGAAGCGCTCGTGACGTTTATTCATATTTTTACCACACGACTATTTTAAAAGATCTCCCTAATATATGAAGGTCATAGTCAAGGAAGGATAGGTCAAGTTGTATCTATGGTTCTACCCAATCGAATTAGATGAAGTATTGCTTAGATGTTAAGGTGGACTTCAAATTACCAAACAGTGTAAACCTCATCAAAATTCGTTCAGTTGTATTTGCTTGATGGGGTAACAAACATACAGACCGACAGGCATACAAAAATTATAAAAACTGTTGTTTTGGATTCTCTTGTTCTAATAAAGTCACGCACATCATTTTTTTTAATATGTATAATGTACAGACATGTTACAATTTTATTTGTATATAGATAAAGTAATATCAGTGCTTTCGGTCATATGCGACGCAAATCGTAAACCGTGAAAAGTCCGATTTAAAAAAAAATCTTTTATTTTTTTTCATATTCATTTTCACACGGAAAAGCATTTTAATATTTAGTTAATCTTCATTATAAGAATTAGGAACTTGAAGAAAAATATCTATGTAGGTTTGCAAAAAACAGTCTGAAAACACTCATTTTTAATAAATTTGGAGCTTTTCTCGAAAAATTGTACAATGATCGATTTTTTGGCGTCGTGTAATCCTTATCCATAAGCATTTTTTGATACCTCAACCTGCTCTAGAGCTGACGACACTAGGGCGGATTCTTATTTTCAATGAAAATAGGGCCCTACAGAAAAGATCGAAAAAAAATTTTCATTGTTAAAATATCAAATTTGAGAGAATACACCATTTACACATCTATTTCTTTAAAATAAGGGTGTCAACATTTTGGATTTTATTGTTGTTATTAAAAAACTGACGAAGAGCATGTCAGACCATGCTCATTATAGGTTCCGAAGTCATTATTACAAAGAAATGCACTACAGATGAAAAAAGTACGTTGTTACACTTTTTCAGTGTTTTCAGCACGGAATAGTTATAAGCACTTTAGTTGCCTATTACTAGAAAAACAAGTAGGTATGTCGACTATTACTATTAAAGTAGTGTAAACTAAAGTTCATCAACAAAACAGCGTATCTTCATGGCATTTACGTCCTTTTGTTGAGAAATGCAGTTTTTCAGCAATAACTCGCAAATAGTATATTCGACCACGTTCAAAATAATTTTCTGTGAAATTATTTATCAAGCGTTACCTTCGTTATTTTTTCATATGTTTTAGATATACGGTTTTGAAAATAGAAGTGGGGAACCAATTTCTGCAACTTTCGGGGCGATTATTTCCGAAATTATTCACGAAATCAGAAAAATTGCTTAAAAACCTTATTTTTTTTGTAATAGAACTGTTGAAATATGTGCCATTCGTTGATGTTTACTAAAAAAAATAATTTATCAGCTTCTGTTACATGTATGTTGTGCCCCCCCTAGAAATATTTATTTTTATTGTTTAATCATCAAAATAAGTGACGGTTTATATAAGACACCTACACTATAAATTTCATCAATATACGTCTTGTAGTTTTTGAATAAAATGCCTGTCACATACGCACGGACGGACAAGACGAAACTATAAAGGTTCCGTTTTTGCCATTTTGACTGTGAACTCTAAAAAATGGACTACATTTCTTATGCTCTTATTCATTTCTAACATCATATAAATTATCAGTAACAAAACTTTGATGGCCCTATTTCTTTTCTTTGTTGTTCTGAAAAAATGTAACGTCATTAATATGCTATATTGATATTACGCGTGTAATATGGCAAATTGTAATTTGAACATTGAATGTGAGCGATTAATAAAAATTGTTGGACGTTCTTTTTCAACCACTGAACATTCACTGTTGAACATAACCTTCCCCCTTAGATTTCCACCTCGTACGTTGTTGGACCGCCAGCGACCAACGCTGGCTCACGACCTCGACCAGATCGTCAGTCCACCCACTGGGAGACCGTCCCTTGCTGCGACTTCCAGTTCTTGGTCGTCGCCCGAGAGCGTTCATTCTCCAGCGGTATCGGGTCTACGTTGTGGCCTGCCCATTGGCTATTTTAATTTATCGATTCTGTGAGCTATGTCGGTTAGTCCGTTTCTTCTTTGGATTCTATCTTTTCGGACTTTTTCTTGCAGATCGTTGATCGATCACCGACAGCTCTTTCCATCACACGTTGAATGACTCTGAGCTTGCTTATGAGACCGACAGCAAGGATAACGTATGGTACTCGTATGCAATTTGATGTAATAAATCAGTTTTAATATTTAGTTATGTAAGACATGAAACTTTTGTTTGTATATATGTTTCAATAAACGAGAAATAATGTATGATACGTAAATGATCTGTTTACATAGTATTTTGTAACAAACATGAATTAAATATTATCTACAGTCCGACTACTTTTCGGCTATTTTTTTTATAATTTCCTAGTTTACAAGATCTATAGCAAAAATATTTAAGTTTATTCAACTACAAATGAACTCTTATATCTAAGTATTAAAATTGGATTAATTTCTTAAAACTATTTTTGAACGATGAATGGAGTTGAACTTTGTAATATATTTTGTATATTCCTTTCATGAACACTTAAATACACAGAATTCGAAATACACGAGAACATACAATGTGCGATATAACTTTATTGTCGCTTATTGGATATTTTTTGTTTATTGATAAGAAATTACATACAAAAAATATGCAATCCATAATGAAAAACTTGTAAAAGTCAATAATTGTAGTTGTACGTACAATTGTTTCATGGTATGACCTAGTCATTATTTTTAACCAGAATAAGAAAAAAAAATATTAGATATAAAATAAATAACGAGCTTTTCCTTAAGTTTATTTGTACTAGAAGAAAGATTTGAAAAACGACACGGGAAAATTTGCTGTCGATTCTGCAAACTATCCCTAAAACATCCGGCTATGATATTTATCGATGTATTTTTGAGCTGTATGAGATCTAGAATATTGTTGTCTAGCAGCAGTAAATATTGATTTCCCCCAAACTTAATCCATTCATAAGTTATTTTGGATACACGCGTTGTAACTTGACATCGTTTTACGTTTCAATTAAGTTCGCTGTGTTTCGATAGATATGAAATAGGATATTTCCCGATGACCGTCGAGAAATTACACTCATTTTTTAATTGCGCTTTGGGCAACAGTAAATCACATAACTATAAAACGAAAAGATTGAAATGTCAATCGCAATGTCAAATGCCACTTTCGTATATAGCTTATTGAAATAATTTTTGTTGGTACAGCTAATAGAAGGCAAGCCAACGTTCGGGCACGAGAACCTCTGTCGGGTCCGCTAGTCGTTTATATTTTTCCTGTAATTGTATTTATTTGTATTTAAATTACAAATAAATCACTTATGTAATATTGCGCATAACCGTTTATGTAATTAAAATGTATTAGTGTTATGGTAAATTTTGATTGAAACTGGATAGAGATTTTGTTGTTGATTGATGGAATTTATTAAATTTTATACAATATGCAATACAGCTACAATTATTTAGTACTATCAAAGTTGATATAAAATCCGAGTGCCACAAACCTGTATTATTTTACAGATCGAGAATGTGAACGAAAAAAATCTGAAAATTGATTTTTTTTCTCGAACTCCACTATAAAGGTGTACCTATTCTGTCCCAATATTAAAATATTTCTTTCAAAGATGGCGTACATGCACAGAACGAGTACATAAAAACGGTATTCACGGGGCATCGGCAGTTCTAAGCTGAAGCCAAAACGAATATCGAGAGCGCATTACAATGCCGTTCCCAGGCCGCGCCGGAGACCGCCGTGGACAACGTACTGGATCATTGTCATAGAGCACTCGCGCAGAATTGTCACAACTTTGTGACACGGTGATGTTGGAATGTTCAAAGAAAACCTTAAAAATGTTAAGTAACAATTTATTTTTGTAGAAAGATCTATTACGGTAATACCAGTGCGCACAAACACATTGTTGGTCTGTCAGCCATTGTCGCTAGGATTTTTGTTTACCAGAAATCATTACTAGGATTGAAATATGTTTTTATGTGAGCGAAATTTATAAATATATATGTTTATGTAAAACATATCTGTTATAAGAACGACTGCTCTAAATATAATAACAATATGTGTACACAATTTAATAACATGGGTTGTTATTAAAATAATAATTATGTGTTTCTATTGAAAGGACATTAAAAGTGTCTTGTTAAATCATATTTGCCAAAGAGTTTAGGAGGAAGTGGGCAGTTCTATATATGTTCTATACATAACAAATACGTGTTTGAATAACTTTGTACTAATTGACATTAAAAAGTTAATGATTTGGATTGTAATTGGTGGAATACGTCATATTAATGATTTTTATAAATCTTCTTATATAAGATCATTCATTACATCTCAGATTCTTTTTTCTTTTCTATTTCTTTTAATAAAAAACTGGTTATTAAAAGGATGTATGTTTTTCTTATAACTTTTTCATTCAACACATGACTTGATAACTCGTAACGATTATCACGAAATATGGAACATTGAAAACACAATTAAATTAGATATAATATTTTTTTTTGTGTCCCATGTACTATATATAATTAATTTATCTTAGGAATAAGGGTAGTAATATTAAAATATTAGAATTAATCTTGACTTGTGTTAAAGACATAATTTATAATTTAAGTTCTTGACAGATGCTTGTAAAAAACTATAAAACATGTCTTGTCTTTGTCTTAAAAATTAGTCTAATTATTGTCATTTATATTTAAATTCTAAGCAATAAAAAGAGTAAATAGTAATGTAGAACCATATCAAAAAATGTATTCGTTATTTGTTTTAATGAGACAATGGAATTTATAAGATTAAGTAGCTAAGAAAGTCGTAATAGAACGATGAAATGTCTATTATTATTCAATAATAAATTCTGATGTATTAGTAATACTGTCGTATTTTTAAGACAAATTAATTATGCAATAAAATTACTTTTCCATACGCTTTTTCATAAGCAATATAAGTTTATAAAAAAGGCTCCTAAGATTTTTACCTACTGTACACTCTGTTAATGTACAGTACTTATGTGCGTGCCCGTGCGAATATGGTGTCGAGCGTAAATAAGAGTGCGGTAGACAAAGAGAGCAATATGGGAGATAAAAAGTAGCTGTCAGGGGAGTCACGATGCGCCCGCGCAGGACCGGTCACGGGTCCGTAATGCACTTATTGTTTATGCAGTGCTAGTGTACAGATGTGGTCGTTTTAAATCGGTGCATGCTGCATTATGTTTTTTTATTTTCCCTGAGAAAAATGGGTATCAAGAGACCTTTAATTTTCTTCCTCAAATGGATAATAGATCTATTTCAAAAGTTCATGCATTGTTAAACATTTGTTTATTAGGATTATAAACTAAATATTTTTATTAACATGTTGTATGTTTATTTATTAAATTAGATTACAAAAAAAGACCACAATTTATTCTTTTTTTTTAATTAACTCGATTGCTTTTAAATTTTTTATTAAAGTATTGGAAGCATATTTTTAAATAATTTTCTATTATTTTTACTGAGTCAATTAAGCACTTTAGTAATTACCTGTTTATTAATTCAATGAAACAGCACTTACAAAAATACATAAAAACCTGTAACTCTGTTTGACATTAAGTGACATTAAATAACTATAACAAAATAAAAAAATACGTTAACAAATTATACAAATGTAAACAAATCAAAATTAATAATGGCTTAAATATAAATAACTTAAAGCAGAAAATTAACAAATCAAAGATTAAATGGAAAATTATGTGTATCAAATATACACCATGAAGAAACGATTTAAATTTATATTTAAATTTATAACAGATTTCATCCCTTTCGCCCTGAGACTCCGACCCACCCTTTATTACCTATTTTCAGTCCTGTGTATAAAAAAATAACTACTAAGAACTGGTTTCTATATTTATGGATAAATCTATACTTCATTTATGACATAATTTTTTGTCATAAATTAACAGTTTATTCTAATTTTGAAAAAAATTATGATTTTCAAAGAAAACTTCTTGTAGGTTGTTTCGTAAGTTATTGTTTTTTAATTTCGATGCCTTGGATGGTAAGTTCGACTTTTTACAGTACAACGCATGGAACTCTGCCGCTGTGAAGTTAGTCACGCAAGCGTCGCAATGGCGTGAAACAGCAACGCAGGAGGAAGGGTCGGGGAGCTTTGAACCTGCAAATCACATCATTCGCAGGCAATTCTGAGCGGCAGTTTCGTGCTCTGTACCGGATTAGCTGGTCACAATAGTTAGGGCCACTGACCACTCCAGAAAAGCGTTCTCCTCTGCCGACAAATAGTGCCTACCACCTGTGGCGCTGATTGCCAGAACGGAGTACTTTTAGTTTCTGATGATTGCTGAGGTAACATAGGTCAGAGCTCTAATTATTGTGACCGGCTAGTACTTGTCTCACTATGTGCACTTCGATTCCAGTGCTCGACGTGCGAGACGTACAGAGTCCCATCATTTTACAAATCGTAAAGCCAAAGGAAGTGTATTGGCACATGGAATGGTCTTTGAGACAGTGATTTTTTATAGATTTTCTTGCAAGTTTTCAACGTTGTTGACACAGCGCAAGCCTTTTGATGTCAGCGACACGCCGTTGCCTGATTCAGTGGTGTGTGGTTACTTTATGGTAACACACATCCATTTTGAAGATTTTGATAATGACGCTAGAAGTAAGATAGTATTTGCTACGGCGATTTTATCTATAAAAGGAGGACGTTTCAATCATTTTGTCATATGGTAGGCATTTGTACCAATTGATATTTAGGGATGGCAAAATTAATGATAATAGTAATAATAATAGTGAAAGTAAAATAAAGGAAAACATTTTTACGTCGTTAATTACATTTGAAGTCAAGTAGGTAGTTAATATTATTCCTTCATCTAAGCATTAGAAATACGTTCACTCAAATTAAAGTTTGTTTTATAAAAAAAATATTATCTTTATAACATAAGGAACAAAAGTTACAATTTCAAATGCCTGTCATTATTATTGTCAATTGATTTAATTTAAAAAAATCTTTCAAAGACTCGATATTTGTAATATGTTGGTTGCGTGTCACGAATATTATTATTTAATTAAGATTATTTAATATAGCATACAAGGTATTAGATGACAGTACGAAAATATATTTAACTAGATCTCTTAACGAAACTGTAATCTTCTCGCCTTGACTGCAGTCGGATAAGGAATATCTTCTTAAAAGAAGACTCGTTTCGAGAATACAAATTATGACAATACAATGTAAGCTTCTCGTATAAAGTAAAAGGTTCATTACATATGCTGCTCCAATAATAAGGGTCCAGTGATAGCGCGCTTGCCGGAGGCGAAGCCATCATGAAAGACATTTACACTTTACGGGTAATGGGAAACAATGGTAAAGAGAAAAGTAGAAGAAGTTAATGTGGATGATCCAGGTACTACGAATCAGATGTAGGAGATGGTATGCACGGTAATCAATGGCACGTCGGTTTGTTGCTGATTTTATGGTATCATTAGATCGGGCTTTAAAGTAAAAACGGCGATTGACTATTGGGGCAATTACGTTGTAGGTAATATTGTTGTGAATACAGAAATATTAAAAAATAACAGACTTTAGAAAATGCTACGTCCTTCTCTTCATCTTAAGTGACTTAACAAAATTAACGATTTATTTCGCTTACTTTCCCCGAACTCATTAGTTTTGAGGGTTCTGGAACCAAATGGTCACAAAACGGAACCTTTGTAATTTTAATTCAGTAGTTCTGCCTCCTTTTTTCAATTTCCATGCATTTTCGTCTTTTTTAACCAAAAATATAGGTAACTGTTGTGTCTACATTGCATCACAGAAGTAAGAATTACATTTTTGAACACATCTCTGACGATTGAACACACACTGAGTTACCGTTGAACATGAATTAAAATAAGAAATAACATTATTTTTGACGTGACAACGTCTTATAAATGGTTTGCCGGGTGACACTTCAAGAAACTGCGTTACGCTCCGCTCACGTTATGCGCTCACAATGAGAGCGAGTGAGAGGCACGCGTCCCTTCCACTGGGCATGGTTAGCCCGCCTAAGAGCGAGAGACAGACATAAAAGTGAAAGGCACGCGTCCCTTCCACTCAGATAGGAACAAGTTAAGTTGTAGTAAACGCTGTTTCATTGTACGCAAATGTATTGCAAGTTATTGTATGTATATTTGTATATAAATACGTATGTATGTGTAAAGGTAAAAATAAAATTTTGTTAATATGAAATTCAGTGCGAGATTCTTTGTATAAATTAATGTTTTAAATATAATTCTTTGTATAAATAAATGTTTTAAATTGTTACTATTATTTCATCCTTCTTCCTACTATACGAATGAATATTCACATTAAAATGATTTTACCACTCAAAGTCGTTGTCACGTAAAACTTTCTCCCGTATACCGACTTTACAGGCAACCAATTTTTTTTTCATTAAGATCAATGATTACCTAGGTATGGGCTTCGGTAGGCATTAACAATATTTTTCTCTTAATGTTGCAACTATACTTTGCAACTAACAAGAAGTCCTTACATTAAAATTTTAAATTTAATTTCTTATTCGGTTTTCAGATACAGTCTAACTTAATTTCACCGTAAATGAAATAAACCTATAGTCATAACCTTAAAGTGACCCTAAGTAATCCTTTATTCCTCGTTAACTAGGTAATATATTGCTAATCGATTTGAATTAAATAAAAAAAAATAGCAAACGGTAAAGTGTAAATGTCAATCCACACTGGTCAGTCAGCGGTCGGTAGACGGGCAGCGTCAGGTGCCGGGGCCGGGCCGGTCACGATTCCTGGTCGACGTCGCTCGACGCGCGGACGTATCGCTCGTGGTTGTCCCACCGAAAACCGCCTTAACTCACCACGTAACCGGCGATTTAATTTGAACCTAATCACTTTAGGAGATAGTCTGTAATTTAACGAACAAGTGATACGGATCGTATCTAATAAAGAAATGTAATTCGAATCGTATGTCTGTACGCATATGGTCAATTTTTTAATGGCTGATGTATCAGGCGAGTAGGTGAGCTTAAAGAAGAACGCGTGTCAGTTAATGTTGTGTCTATGATCGTAATAAGTAGATGGCGCGTTGAAAAATTATCGGTACAATCGCAGGCGCAACAATTCCGTGGCATTATGTTCTATAATGTAAGCCGGTATTGTGTGCAATTAAATTTATATCGGAGGCGTTTGGTTGTCATAGTTGCCTTCTGAATGCGGAGAGCATATGGAGAATTGTAAATTAGTTCTGGGTTACCTTGTCAATGAATGCATGTAGCAAAGTAATGATGCACTGGATTCTGTATCAAAAGACTTATGCATCTGCATAATAATGCAGTTGAGTTAGAATTAATGTAAAATATAATAGTATATAGACAATTTTCGCAAATTACATGTACAGTTGGGTACTTAAGGAAATTAAGCATTTTTTGGTTTATGTTTTTACTTTTAAGAAGCTATAAAGTATATCTAATTTTTAACGGTCTTAGACAATATTTATTCTTGTGGATATTAAAACAATTTTTATTCTTAAAAAACCTATCAATCTGGTTAAAACAATTTTTTTTTCATTATCAACGTGGTAAACGAACATGCGGCTTATTCCGTAAGAAGCGACTACCACACCGGATAGTAATTAGGATATTATTTTTAATACTTTTTCGTGGACATCTCGGGGTCGGGTGCAATTGAAAATACCATCGATAGAAGTTTAGTTCAGTATCTATATATGCAATAGAAAGTTGCAGGTTAAAGCTATTGCGGTTAACGGCCAATCACCCAGATTACAGATTAAAAGCAGGTGCGATAGGTGGAACAGCGCTGGAACGTATGTAAATAATTTTTATTAAACGTTTAATAATAGAGCATAATAATGGGCGTATATGATTCCATAAAAAAAATTGAAGTTATTGAAAATATGAGTTAAATTTCCACAGGTTAAATATCCTCCAAAAATCATCATTTTATTACCATCATTACTGCGTTGAATTTTTATAAACCTTTTTATATTGGATCCGTTATAAGGATAACGGATCCAATAACAGAACGAGTACATCACTTTTGTATATGGGTTTCCGGCTTAAGTTCCTTAAAAAATGCTCCTTGCTTTCTTAACAAGTAAAAACATTAAATATACACAAAGAAATGCAATATATCCTCATAAGACCAGGGAGTCTAGTCGATTAGACGGCATTGAATCACTGACAATTCAAGCAGTTGTGTGACATATACGGTTGAGTTCAAGGATTTGTTGCATTAGTTTTTGCGCAGATTGTCCAGAAAATATAACATGTACTTTTGCACCTGTACCTTATGAATTGAGGATATTGGTACGAATGGAACTGTTATTTTACTGTATTGAGTGCCACGAGGATTTTGTAGCCAGTATGGTTTTATGCTGTAAGTGACCGCAAAACTGAATATGACTCGATAAGGATACGTTCACATCTAAGATTCCTATATTATATAAAATTTTATATCAGATTGTTAGGTGTCTTAATCACTCCTTCCCTAGCGTTAAGGGAAGTGCCCCCGAAACGAAAAGTCGCATCAAAGGAGCTGTTGTTGCGGTGACTGCGCAAGATTGTTGAAGTTAACTGTTTAAAATGAAAGCCCATCATCACTAGTCGTGAATCGTGAACAATAATTTTGATGTGCGAGAGTGTAGCAACAATTGTAGTCAAAAGTTATCAATTTATTCAGTGCCTTTAAAAAGTATAATACAACTATTATGGTTTGCCTAGACCACTAATACATATAGATGGACAAAGACTTCTGTCAAAACTTGAAATTCCATTTATTGTTATATGTCGATATGAGACACTGTTTTCCCATCTAAACTTGGTATTAAATATGGGTGATTATGACCATAAATATAACCTAGACAAAGTTAATGACAATACTGAAGTTACACCAGTAATGAAAAAAAGAGCGAAATTATTTCATACAATATTAATCATTCGTAATTAATGTAATAAAATATTTATCACCTGTCTTTTGCAAGTGGCTACGCTCGTGTAGATCTAAATAAATTCTTACTTCGTCTTTATTTTGAACACAAAATACAATATTAATCTCGATCTAGATCTCAACCGTCTTTGTAGCTCCCTGTTTTATCCAATTCCAGCTACGTTATCGGCTCAGTTGTCGCATCCAATCTCGATTTCTGTGTCGATTTCTATGTCGATTCTATTCCCTATTAAACTGCTATCCCAGTACGATTCTATATCAGTCTTCTGATTCACATCCTGATAGCGGCCCCAGTTTTGATTCCATTATATGATCTCTGTTTCATTGTCATTTCTATTCCCGATTCCGTTGTCAGTTCCAATGTCGATCCTTTTTCCCAAATGTATTTCGATCTTTACAAATCATCTGGTACAATATACAAAATTTTCAAACTTCTCTTCAAATTTTAAGGAATTAAATTTACAATAACAACTTTCGTTATAAATTGGTTTACAATCTGTATTGTGTAACTGTAATCTATGTAGAATACTCCAAATTGAATTTATTAGCAAACTAGCATAAGTAAAAAAAAAAACTGAAAACTTCTTGCTTGCTTTGAAAACTTCTGCTTTATCACTCACCGAAGTAAGCTAAGAAAGAACTTGAGTAGGTATTTATTTTAATATGTTACTTTACTATTATGACTTAGAAAGGATGGAACTACGGCATGTAGTGTCTAATAATTACAAAGCGGTGGTGGCAGAAAGGTCAACCTGCCTTTGAATCCTGACCGCGATGTCCGGATTGGCCAATGAGATTTTAAGACGAAATAACCACGTCTGTATATTAAGCCGTCGGTTCTGGACGTCATCACCACATCCAGATGGCGACGGTCGTTAGGAGACTTCAATCCGCATTGGGCCGTGTCCAAAAAGGCTAGTCCATTAATCTGAAGTAAAATATCGTGGTCGGGTTTACAACAGCGGTGAGATAATGAATACCTGGTTAAGGACTTATTTGGGTAAATTACGTTTCCTCAATCAACATTATACGTTATAACATAATGTTATACATTAATCCTTCTGGAATAAGTGTTCCATGCGTAATCGAAACCTAATCATTAACTTTCAGGCCATAAACTCTAAAGCTGAAGATTGTATTGAAATAGAACTGTCTACACCCACAGAACAGATTCGACAGGACACATTGTTCTATAGAATACATAATTTATATTTATTTTCTGAAGTAAATTACGTAAATTTTATATATCTATAGAAAGGTTTTGTAACCTTACTAATACATTATGTGTCGTTTTTGATTTTACTTTTGTAAAAAATCAATCAAAAATTAGCAAAATAATAACAGTTGTACAGAAATAATACTGACAATGGAATTTCAAATTAAAATCTTACAAAAAATGATAATTTTGATTTCGTTACTTTGAAAACTAGTAAGACTTTATTACCAAATTACAATTATTGATTACGTTTTGTAATAACAACGTACCAAATGCAAATAATCTTCGTACTGATTTTACGTAACTGACGAAGCGATAATTCATGAAACAGAAGCGATCCGAGCTAAACACGAAACGCATTAAACGAAGTCAATTAAAAATACACTAATCGCACTTTCGTTTAACATCCTTAACAAACCAGTTAGTTGGTACGGCGATGGCTCAAGAAATTACAGAAAAGAAAAATTGATTGCTCTGCCACTTTCTTCCATTGACTTTTGACAGATTTAAATTCGCTCGACATAAAAAGTTCGCCTTCCTCGGGTAAATTAAAGGCCATGTATACTGATCCGTTTAGAAATGGTCGTAATTAAAAATTAAGTTTAAAAATGTGAAGCTTTCTTTTCAAAAAATGGGTTCGAAATAAGTGATAAGCTCATTTCTGTCAATACTGGATTAAGTATTCCATCACAATATTAGAAAATATCATATCATCATAAATATTAAGACAGATTGAACGCTTAGTGCCTCGTTCACAACAGCAACTTGGTGCTGAAGTGTCAATGTAAGCAAAAGAACGATTTAATGTTCACAACTGACAAGTAAATTATAGGAAATAATGTAATTTTAATTTAGCGGTCATATGAGCGGTGGTACTATATTCCATTTATTATTTCTATATCTATTTATTGGTCATTTGTAAATAGACAATATTCAGTAACTATTTCATTGTAAGTAATAACGATCACTGTACTTCTCTCACATAAGTAAAAAAATATAAATTTATTACATACATGCAACACTTATGCTACTCAAGCATTATATATGGTGCCGGACCAACGGCTGGCAACATTCATAGTGTACCGAGAATCTAATATTTTTAATCACACTCCGATAGGTGAAGTGTAGACAGGTCAACTCGTGCTGTGATGCGATGATTATCCGTTTCGTGAAAGCCCCACATTAAAACAAACATGGCCACTTTTACCCATCACCATTTTTGACAATCCAATTTACTATGGACGTTGCAATTAAGCTACTTACGAATTTACTGGAAGACAGCCGATTAAATTAATACTTTTGTGTATTGCTGTACGATAATTAATGACTTATTATTTTTAATTTATATAATGCATGAAAAAACAATTCATGTGATTATAATTTAACAGTTGAGCTAGACAATAATTTTATTATTTATCTTGTAGTTGAAATTTGAAATTTAATTTTAAATAGAAAACATATTTATAATGAAAGACTTGACGGATGATGCGTTATTATAAAATAGAACAAAAGGAATGTCAAACACCTACAACAGCCAGCATTTTTCTCCATATCTTTTCATATTTTAATTTATTGCAATGATTTTACGTTGAAATCAAGCAAAAGTCTTATATATCTTGCTTGCGACGTAATTAATAATTGAAAAGCTTAGGGCCCTCTCTCACAAAACCCGACGAGCAAAAGCTTCGTAGAAGAAGGGTATATATGGAAAGGGTTTTGATTGGAAAATAGGACAGATTCTTCAGAATGTAATCTATTCTACTATTTATAACAAGATTGAAATCAGTGTAGAAGTAAAATAATACTACCAGTTGTTATCGTACACTAGTACACATTATTTATAATCGTTGGAACCTTTATCAGTGTTGCTGTCGGATTAAGAATTGTATCGTTACATTTATTTTTGTAGGGGTTATTATTAACATATTTGCATTATAGTAAAGCCTCCAAATTTTTAATAAGCATTTAAGTTTATGTTAGTTTTAGATTTTGATAAAAAAAATAAATCCAAAAGCATATGTATATAGTAATATTTACAGGTTATCCATAAAGTTGATACAACAGTTTTTGTGTTTGTATATGATATCCACTCAATTATATGGGAAAATCTTAAAAATAGGCTAATCATCAAGACCAACTGACAAGGTCATCAGTTACATGTGCAAAAAAATCCACGAGTAAATAGATACGTTTATCCAAGAGTAATTATGAAGAAACGCACTTTGGTAGAAAGTATCATACAATACAGGAATGAATTTATGAAAGAGAATGCGCAAAGTGGCCGTGGCTCGGTGGCTACGACCGTCGTCTTCCAACTAGAAGGCGTAGGGTTCGGTTCTGACCGCGAATGGATTGGCGCATGAGTGTTTTAACTTGACTCAAGTTAAGCACTTATTCCGTGCCTGCGAGAGCATATTAAGCCGTCGGTATCGGATGTAGCAACCCGCATTAATGAGGCACGCTCAAGTGTGGCGGTACGCCTCGAGAGTAGGAAGAGCGAGACAGTTGTAGTGCTTCGCTATAGAAAGTGATATATGTCTCGTTCCCACATTACTTCCTTAGATGGCGCATCATATGATTTTTATTAATAAGGGCGAGTATCACGAATAACTGTTGTCACGATCGCATTGGTGACTATAGTTATTTATATAGAGCTTCTAATGCACACTGGGCCGCTGTGGGGATTCAAAAACTTCTAATCTTAAAATAATAAAAGTCTTCTAATCTTAAAATAAACAGATTCTAACAGATAAATAGAAACAGTTATGTCTCAGCAATGGGGGATTACAATCCGACACAATATTATACCTACACTTTGGCGAGAGGACTGTGTCTAGTAAGAGATTGTTTTAATCTGATGACTGACATCTGACGAATCTATTGTTTACCGATGACTTCAAGTTCTCGAAAGTTATGCGAAGGTACAAAGTTAAACAGAAAGAACTATTTTATCGACGTTGATAACTGCCCATACTTAAAACTACGAGTGTAATATCTCAGATGCATAAAATAGAATATTTTCATTGAACATTCTATTCAACAGCTAGCCTAATTTCAATAGATTAGTTTAATACTTCTTTCGATATCCAAATGATATCAAATTGGTGCCATTCGATTAGAATCTAATGGTCGTGCGATGGGTGCTCACGTTTTGGCCATTTGGTTGCGCAACGGTGGAATCTGGTGGCGTCAACGAACCCACTCGCGATTACCCGTGAGATGACTAATTACTTATGCATATAATTTGTACACGAAAAAAACGTGTAATATGGGTATTACTTGCACATACGTGCATAGTCTATGATAAGAGAAATTGTAGACAATTCATATTGTTTTCTTTATTTAGGGTTGCATGCGTCTGTATTTTTTCTTCACAGACGTATCTCTTGTTGATATATGTAATAATAATCCACTTTGGTAAATAATTCAATGTAGGTTTATATTTTCCTGCATTTTAAAAATGATTTTAATTTTTTCTCCAATTCGTACTCCAAAACAAATTACTAGAACAAAATTCAAATATTAGATTGAATCTCCTATCAAACCGTAAAAGCAGTGAACCAGAATCGTATCAAATTGAATTATAGAAATTCAAAAATAAATTTGATCAAATCTCGCACATCAATCCGTTGCACGTGGTTCATACAAAACCAACGGTCAGCGGACAAATTGATGTCACGACAGCACTCGCTCCGTCCGGCCGTCATCCAATCTTGACTCGATTACGCAGCAATAATTAGATGGCCCGACATACATCAAAGTCGGCAACCGCACCACTTACGCGCGCCCCGAGAGGTTACGCTTACGCGATGCGGCGCGGCCGTGAAAGTAGTACGTACATTCAGCGAAATGATCCTTCACGATGATCACCCGATGCGGAAAAAATAATCGTTTGATATTTCGTCGCTTACGGTTAGCGGCGCATTTCCTTCGCGGCCATGCGGTTTCGATTTCTTTGTCGTGTCAGGTTTTTAATTACCCCGCTATTGAAGTGTATTCCTTTGCACGATATATTAATGTCAGATTGAAATCCTTAGATCTTAAAGCTACCACGCTGTCCTAGTGCGAATTGGGGGCTAATAATGTCACTGATGCGATAAAAAGTCTCGTATCGCTAGCAAGCGGTGCAATTTGACTTAAGTTAAAAACTTATCGGTGAATTCGCCTGTAGCCAGGGTATAGTAGGGTATCTTCTGGTACGAAGGCGATACCCTTTTAACTGCCGCCGGTCTTTTGCTTGATTTCTTCGGTGATCGTTTACGGAAAGATTGTCATATTTTTTTGTAGTAAATAACCTGGGTGAAAACATGGAGCACAGTGCAATCAGTGAATTGATGTATCTGTTTCAACAACTTACATAGAATGTTCAGTTCTAGGAGTCGACTGCTGGATACGAGTCTCTCGGTTAGAGTTTCATTACATTAGCTCCTCGGACAACTGTAAGCATCGATCGCCTATGGTCCTTACCGTGTTCTTGGCCACTCAATGGAGAGTCATATTGCGCTGCCAGGTTTGTTTTGTGGTCACCGCTTGAATAATTATCTTCTCCAATTGATATCATTTTTTTATTCTTCGAGCGACGTAGTAACTGTCACTTTTATTTGTCGATTTTATAGGTTATGTCGATTACTCAGATTCTTATAATCATTTCTGCTTACTTATCGATATTTGGAATGAATATTTTTAAGGTAGAAGTTGACTGGTGGAAATCGTAATATAACGAAAAAGCGTCGCACCCCTACATGAAACTTTCTTTCTATCTCTTTCTTTTTATCCTGATATTTATTGCTCAATATTTTTTTGGAACAAAGTTCCTTAACGCAGCCTTGCGGTAGGAGTTGATTGGTGGAAATTGTAACATAACAAAAAATCGTTATGCCCATTCTATTCGACTTTCTTGCTCTCCGTCTCTTTCTCTTTCTTGAACTTTATTATTAAGTATTTTTTTCTATAATTCATAATTCACTATATTACATCTTATTTTTAATAAATGTATATTTTTTACTAAGATATTAAATAAAACTCTTTAAATTTATTTTTTACCTTCAGTTTTTGTATTTTTCACATTGAAAAAAAAAACTTTGTTCAGAACGGAGGTCCCCCGACCGTACATATAGTTTTTTATCTGGCATGGAAACATCGAGCGTATATCCTTCCCTTTCATATTGAGGTTGTTAAAAAGAGATAGAAGATCAGGCGAGACACGCGAGGCATATCGATATTACACTTTACTGGAATAACGTCAAGACTTTAGAGATACGAATATCAAGTATTAGAAAGTAGTCAGAAACAAATTCACTGACAAGCTTCGGATACACTACAGTAACTACACTTGAATTTTCGGGTGTTTGTAGCATTTTAAGCAGGCATATAAATGATTCCTAAAATGCAGTTGACATTTATATTTTATCTAGCGTTGAAATAAAAAGTGCTGTAATATGAGGAGAACTGACCAATACTTATTTCTCAATGGATTTGTCATCAAGTTTAAATAATTTTCAAATAAATAAATACTTTCAATGATCTTTCAGTCAGTAAAATAAGAAGTTAAATAATATACAAGTTGTGTGACTTAAAGTTTTATTGGTCACACTTAGTTGAGTTGACACTACAAGGTGTTAGTTCAAGGTTCTAGAGTATTATCAAGCACAACACTGCGTGCTTGATAATACTCTAGAAAATATAATGAGATAACAATCATTACTAAATATTTAAAGTTTAATAAAAAACAATACCTGGTAAAAATACAGGGCCTCGAATATTAACAAAATTATACATAATTAATGAACAAAAGTTATAATGGTTTAATTGAATAAAAATACAACTTAAAATTTCCATATGCTACAATTACATGTTCATGTACCAGTACAATAATATGTGAATTCATATCGGTTCATAAATTATATATTGACACAATATCATATCACTGAGGTGAAACCTTTTTTTTTTTTTTGTAAAATTTAATAAAACTTAATTTTGAAATGGAAACCACACGCAAGGGAATATGTCTGACGTAGGTACCTTGACAACCTTAAAATAATATACTTATGAATTGTCCGGGTACTCTTAGTTTGGCCGCACTCCTTCGTATCCCCGCATACTTCTATACTTTCACAGCGGTAACCCTAGATCATACGTTTTTAGGAGGGATTAGCGCTCTCCATACTGAACTTTGATCACTTACATAAAGTTGAATACCCACAGAGATATATGTATATATAAGTTTCGTCTTGGGCTCTACAGATTAACACACATCATTATCTCGCACATGGGATTGCGTACTAGACGAAATGAGTTAAAATTCTTTATTTAGCACATAACTCTAAGAAAGAGAATGATTTTTTTTATTGATCATGTGCTAAATAAAGAGTGAATATACTCGGCAAAGCTACCAACGCCCTGGAAAGTGAATATATTGTCGAATCCAGAAATTGAAAAGTTTAATTTTTTTGATATTTAGTTACATATTTTTTTTTTGTAAAAAATCGTCAATTCGTACAAAACATTTAATTTATGCATTCGAATTTACACAGAGTTGTTGGAAAGCGCCAACTCCAAGCTGTTTCGCCTTTCAATTTTTAGTAGATAATAACCTTTACCCAACCAATTGTTTCCTTATCTGTAGCTTAAGTTGATTAAGTGGCATGCTATCCTTATTTTTGTGCACAGACTAGTCAATAAACTAGGTCTTAACCTCTTCTATACGGTTGTGAAAAATGGTGAATTTGTTCTATGTACAGTCGTATTGTTATTATAAGTATTACCATTATTCATCAGTGGTGAATTAGAGATGTATACCTCTTTAGGTAATATTAACTGAATTTATGCACATACATAATGTTACATTCAGAATAGCGTATGTCTAATTAATATACGAATGTATGCGTCTTTATTGGGATGAAAGGGCATTGGTTATCCTCTGATGTTGCAGATGTCTATGTAAAGGGTTAATCACTAACTACAGAGTATCTGGATTCTCCATTTCTCTTACACCTTAAACATTATATTAGTTACGAAATAACTTTGAATAGAATACCTTCTACTGTACTAATACGAAGACGTACATTTTATCAAGAATAGAAGCTCACTTGTTTAGATCATTCGAATTGCAAGTTGTCTGTAAATTTATTGACATAAAATTAATGTCATTTTTTTTTCGATTACTAGACTTTGTGGATTTTTTTACATTAAAATAGACAAAGAGTAGGTACGCCGACATTGCAAGTGTCGATTATTTCTCGTCTGGACTGCTAAAATTATACACAAGAATAAACTAACATTCCTCGCAGTTATACGTAATATATGGTGATCGAGATGTGATATAAAATTGTTACCAAGTGCGTGTACGTATTGAGACACTTGCTTTTTTGATCGATACGGGCGAGAGGTCAATAAATGTACAGGCTGAGAATTTAAAAGATGACAAATAGGCGTTGTCGATTTTTGACGATATCTTCTATTCTTTTACAACTGGCATTGCCATCATATGTAGAACAGTTCTGATGAAGCTCTTGAAGATTTAAAACATAAGTCGTCGTTATGAGTCGCTTTTAGAGTTAAAACTCAATAAAGGGGATGTATTTCTTTTTTTATATTTTTTTTAAGAGGCTGATTAATTTCCATTGTTGTAGTCGATCTAAATGCGACTTAATAAATAAATAAATAAAATGTCCAACCGTAAAATACTCGAGTGTAGTGCGATGCTAATAGGTTTAAGTTTGTAGACGGAGACTATTTATTTTATTACCATTTGAATGATCTCTAAAGTAGGTGAGTAGGCGAAAGACATCACAATGACACAACCGTCAGCCCCATGGATGACGTAGGGCTGTAACTAGTTAAGGTATCGCTCAAACTTTGTTGCAGTGCTATTAGCACAAAAGCTTTTCCAACTTCATCGAACGCGGCCGGCAAGGAGTGTTTTTTAAAGGTATGTAGACGCCATTGCTACAACAATTGCTTCCGATGGTCTAATTCATTAGGTAGCAATAAAGGAACACTTATCCCTAACCAGTGCCCACAGGTTTTTTTTTTCAAATCTCGACAGTGAGAATGTCATGGGTAACATATCTTTCGTTAAACTGACGAGTTGGCGAGGAGAAAGAAGGTGATACGCAAAAAACGATTGAAGATATGAGTGCGGTTGTATGATTGATTGCTATTGAAAAAAATAAACGCTCTGATATGTCCTTCACTTAAATAACAACAGTTCGCTAATTTTTTTTTATTTATGTTTGATATACTTTCATACTTGAATGAAAACATACAATATTATTAAGTACATCAGTCAAAAGCCTTTTTTATGCGTTAGCCTATTGACATTATTTACAATTGTAATCTAATTCTGCTTTCCGTTTGTTGACAGTCGCAGGCAATCATATTTCAAGGTGTCTCACAATGTAAGCTCACCCGCTCGAAATTGGTCACGTACAGATTTTGTCTACGCACGGTTTGTTATAACTCACGTCTCTCGCCTCTGTCCCTCCATTGACAGCAATTTGTGATATTATGTCCGATACATCATTACGTTTGTTTGTACGGCGACGACGACGCCAACAAAAAAAAAATATCATTATTTTGTGATCGTGAGATCTATTTGGATATTGTTTATGCGCAGATCGATAATAAATACTAGCCTGAGGTCACGACTGCGGTCGTGTGAATGTGAAAAAGCGGTATGCTATTATTATTTTTTCATGTCTAACTTAAATATAGCGTTTATAGACGAATCTGGAAAATTTTTGAAGACAGTTTTGAATTATTTTGCTTTTCTTATTTATTTCAAGTGGGCGTTCAAATATAATGTAAGTCGGCTTGCAGGGATTAAATTTTTTCTTATTTTTACTGAAAAATGTTGCGGGGGGAATATTAAAAGTTACGTAAAATACAGAAAAAAAATACAAAACAATGTCTGTAATTTGATGTTATAATACCTTTTTTCTGTTATGGTTATATAAAATTTCTTTTGACTTTTCTTATTACAAAAATAAATAGTGTTTTGATACATGATGTACATAAGTCCATATGTACTGCTATTTTCGGCAGTTTTTTTAAAATAAAGCGATGTTAATTGGGGCACTCCAAGGAAATTTTTAATTTTTGACATGAGTTTTGAATAAAATATGACATTTTAAATGAGGGGTTATTATTTCTTATGTTGGAATTTCCATATCCGATATTAATATCATGGGAAGAGGGTGTAAAATTTATAAAAAATTGTTTATAAAATACTTGAACGCTTCTCAATGTGCATTTGAGAAATCGTGTTCACCAATACACAAGCATTTTAGTATTTTTTAAATAACATTAAACTTCAAGAAAAATGAATGTATGTAAATATTTTAATTCATCAAGAGAAACAAAAAAATCATATAGAAAAAAAAACCACGGGAACCAGGATAAAGTTGGTGATTGGATTTTTCTTTTTGCTGTGTATCCCGTAAGTGGATTTTTACGTATGCCTAAATCTGCAAATTTGTTATGTATTTAGGCCACTACTTTTTTTGGCCTAAGGTATTTAGGATCATAGGCAACAACAATTTTTCTCCTCAACTATCCCTTCTTTTACTTATTTTTAGCAGGCGGCATGGTTGATTTTCAAAACTGTTTTATTATATATAGTTTGTGAATATCACGATCCAAAGTGTCTTGTGTAACATTGCAACCGTCCTTTTGAGCTTTTTTCAACGATACGACTTCCAACTCTATATATTAAGCGTGTCATAAGGCATCATTAACAAAAGAAAGGTTTTCCGTGGTAGGAAATTTATATTAAACATGAGACAACTTCAACAAGTCGTATTGGGTGATGTAATATCATAGACACAAATTAAGTTGTCAGATTGTGGTGGTTTATTCCTAAATTGTAAAAGGCTCACGATTAGGGCTATTTTATGTCGGACGATCGCCTTAACTGTCACTTCACTCAGACCGAACCGAGTTAAACATGGCCTTTGATTAAAAAAAAATAATACGTTAAAGAAGTGCAAGTAAAACGCTTGGATATCTTTTATTTCGTTATAGAAATATATAACCTGTAAAAATTAAAATGTTTATAATGTCATTCTAAATATTAAAGTCTTGAAATTGAAACTATGTCAACTACCTGGGAACTTTTTTCGAAAGTTATCTTGTTTTCTTCAAGAATAAGGCGTGTGACAGGCAGAATATTAAACCAAAAACAAAGAAACCCATAACAGTAAAAAACTATCATGAATAAAATACCGTATTCGTTTCCTATAAAACCACTTGTCTGTCATAGACAAAAACTTGTCTATATAGACGTCTATCACCGACAAACGAGACACAAAAAGCGTGACTAACGGGCGATACACCCTTCACACGTCAAAAATATCGTCTCAGCACGACATTTTTCTCGTATATTCAAATTTCTCATCGCTCGTGTCATTCGATACAGACGTCTTTATGACGACTGAGTGATTTCATAAAACGTCCTAAATATTGTCTATGAAACGCAGTGCATTGCCTACTGTATACCGTATATCCTTAGGTTTATTTTTAAATGTCTCGTTTTAAAATGTAATGTCAAACATTTACCACCGGTGTAGCGGTGAGACGCGGCGCCGTCAAAACGATTCGAGCATGAACTTTAAGTAACTTCTCGTTAGCGGTTACGAATGTATGATTGTACCTTCATGACCGTAAACATGTTTCGGGGTGGCCTGACGGCCACCAAAGGATCTAAAGTGATCTCTGAATCTAACAGCCGTCTTTGGTTGAGTAGTATTTTTTATTTAATAAATTAAATAAAATATATTTATTTACATTCGTAGTACGTTCTAAGCAATTTGATATACAAAACCTAGTTCATCTTTTACAATCCCTAGATTACATTAGGGCCGGGTACAGTGTTTCTCATGGTCATTAAAATTTAGTCGTCTTTATTATAATTGGCACATAAGTTTGAAATATCAGCAGTTTTATTTTCCAAACAGATCTACGGTCTTCAGCATTACAAACGGACGAGCTAGCAAATTAGTTGAATAATCATCTACAGATATGCTATGACTAGTTAGTGCTAACAGTACTAAAATAACTGTACTTACATGTGATTTGAAATCAGATTCATACAGATTTAATAAATTTAAAGTATGTTCTTAAGGAATGGTTGAAAATAGATAATAAAACCTGACGATTAATGCATGGGATTTCAGAAGATCAGTTATACTTTGTAGCAACGTATAATAATTGCAAGGAAATTTAAATCAGTGATATTGCTATTGAATTGCTGTACCACTGCTAAAGATGGAGGTAAATTTTACTCTAGTACTAAGCACTTTGTTACTCGATATTTTAAGATAAGTGTTGATATAGTATTTTATATAAAGAATTATGTGTCAATCGTTGTGACATATTTTATTTTACTACACCATTTGAGTTTTAGAAAACAATGGTTGTTTTTATTAAAGGCAACACGTAAAATTAAACATTGATTTATAATTTGTAAGCGATAATATAAAAACGACAAGCCGTGATAATCGAAGAAATCTATAGAGCAAACGTGTATGTTGGAAGGGCATATAAGTAAGAGGCGCTCTAGAAAATCTTATGCTGACCAAATTGGTGGCGTTTGTCTGAAGGTCCAAATTTAAAATAACCTAATCGTAAGACCTTGCATGAAACGATTGATGTATCGCGCTAGAGCAAAAGAGGTGGAGGTGTGGAGAACTGTGGTTTCTGCTTGTCCTCATAGAAAACAATTCTGCTTTTATAGAATAAAAGAACATATATAAAAATGCCAACCCAAAAACTATATATCTCGTTACATTGAATGAAAATTAGAAATACACTCAATAGTCGTCTAATTACTAGATCTAGTTGCTGTACGTCAAACCGTTTCAAAAGTCAGGCGTAACCACCGCTCAACTTTTCCAACTGATGTTAACAATTAACAGACTATCATTGCGAATTTATAATCTTATCATTATAAAAATTAGTTCTTAATTCTGTTATAACGGCCTGTTAATTTCTAACATTGATCGTCGAAAACGGACCTGAGCGCCTCACAATTTTAGTATTCGTAATTAACACGCCGACTACTGGCCGGTGTACGCGACTAAATTAGAAATCGGGAGGTCGATTTCACGGCGCCGTTACCTCATCTAAGTGAAAGATTTTCGCGTCCGCTCGCATCGTCAATACGACATGCGTGCGCACGACTTGATACCCACGGTCATAGAGAAAAGAGTTACATCTGACCATAATCCTCATATTTACATCACTGTCTAAGCTATAACTTTGATTTTCCGATAGCGACCTCGACTATGGTCGATATCGAGGAATAGTTTGATGTGACGACGGTCGTATGCCGTCATTACGTTTTGAATGCGGGTAGGCGAGACTTAACTTGATAAAGTTTATCAATACTTCTTTTGGTGTTGTGTTTGATGTTTTAAGAAAATCTCGTCGTAGCCGTATTACATGTATCATATAAGAATATTTAAACTTATGGATACCGCTGTCGTAGTTGTGGCGATGTGTACCACAGTCCGTCGGTCAGTCGCATGATAGCGTCTTATGGACTCTACTCTCATATTCTCAGGGTCAATTTGTTGATCTAAGCAGTTAGGTTCATTAAATAAACACTAAAGCGACAATGCTCAAAATTAATATAAATATGAGTTTAAATTAAGATAAAAACTGTTTTGATCAAATAGAGATATGTATTATATTTATGCCTTTAATTTATATAGAAGATCGTCACGCTAACAGGGTAGACGACCGAGATTATGCGATTATATCTGTACGTGCAATTCAAACAAAAAAGCGTAATGTCTACTACGAGCCGATTGTAACCCTAAATTATGGTCATAAATTGTACCGGGGCAGCACGTTTGACATTCAGCCAAAACGGGCACCAAATAACAGCTCAAAAATATAGTTGGCCGTTTTTCTCACACGCGGCGGAGCAAATAGCTAGGTGCGGGCTTACTGGCTTATCGTATCACCGCTTATAGTCCGACTACAGTGTACGGAATGTCAGTTATTCAACCGACTTATCAAACTGTATATACCCGATTATAGGCACAAAAATTATTCATAACTTTTTCTTTAAGTCAATGATTATTTTTATATTGTTAATTTCAGTTATAGAAGAGCGATTGAGGATAGACATATGATTTTAACTGAAAAATTGTCAGTATCGCGAGTGTTATTTTTAAACGCACGTCTTTAATTGAAACGTTGAAAACTACGAGATTATTTCAATAAATTACTTTTACTTATATTATAAGATATATTAATATCAATAGATACAAAATAATCATAAATTTGTTGGTTTTTTTTTGCTTTCACATTGTTATAATGCAAACTTTTCATATACAAATTTGTTCACAAGATATTATATTTTATTTACGTGAATAAAATATTTTTTCTTCCGGTTAATGCAGAAATTTTACAAGATTATATTTAAAAAACATAAACAGCATGCCTAAAATGTTCAGAATGAGATAAATTAAAAAAAAATACAGTAATAAATGTAATATTTTTGAGCTCCGAGAGCACGGAGAGAATAAATTGTCCAAGTTAATTTTAAAACTTTTGGCAGATTAAAAAAACAAGTTTGAAGGAAATAACTGATTTGAATAAGTGTTGTGGCTTTAAAGCAGTTTTTTTGTTTAAAATCTAATTGAATTTCAAAAATAAACAGCTAAAATAATACAAAAGTTAATTTATATTTATAAACAAAGATGTTTTTGGAAGCGACACAATTACGATATCATTTCATCAATTTAATCGATTTTAACGATACTTAGAATACCTGACACAGACCTTTAAGCAAAAAAATATATTTTATTTTAAAATCGTCTATATGAAGGAAACTAACAAATATCACGAAAAAATACGATTTTGCCAACTTTCGTACATTTCGTACATTATATTTCTAGAACAAATGAACTGATTCCGACCGAGTTTACAGTTATCAACGTAGTTTTTTAGAACTAGAACTAATTACATTTTATAGAGCCGATTTATTTAACAGTTAAAAATTTGTTAACAATAAAAGCTTTTTCAAAACTCTTTTTGTTTTTCGTAATTATAACTTTACATACTTAAATTAAGTATATGTTATTGATCGATATTAAATTTTCCAAAAATTTCACGTGCTCTCTACTCTAACACACCCCACACTTACACACACATGCACGTATTAGTGCTCACACACACAGTCAAACGTACAGATATCCATATACGCACCCTACACACATACGGAAATATTTCTGAAAATGGTCAGAAAAAGTTCTTAGGACCTCAAAACGTCGAATAAAATCTCGATTTTCAAAAATCAGATTGAATACGATAACTTCACTAGTTTTACGGAAATTTTCTAATTTATCAACGGGAATTGAGAAAAAATGAGGTATGTCCGATAAGTTATATTTTGCTATAAGAATAACTCGTTTCTTTACTGTTTCTTCGCACACTGCGGCGTAGCTAAGTATAGCTCGCCTTACGAGCGATGGATACGGCAATCTCCGCACCTCGTATTGGTAGCGTGTCGTGATCTCGTTTGCGTCATTCTTCGTGATGGTTTCGCCTTTAGATATCGATTTTACTAAAAAAAAGGTCAAGTGCGAGCTTTCATTATTTCATTCTTCTTCATATAATGTTACTTTTGCTAATTTTGTATTCAAATACAGTACATTCTTCTTGTGATGAAAAACAAAATTAGTTTAGCGGATAACTCGTTCGGCATATAAATTGCATACAGCTAATACTAGAACACGAAACACGTGTCCTGACAAGGATTTTTTTCATAAAAATAGGCTTGAACCGTTTTTTCTCTCCAGCACCGTTCCACTTTCCTGCACTTTATCTCATAATGATGCCTATTTATCAGTAAAGTTATCATTCAAGTTGGTCTATGACATATCTTAACATATACCATATGAAAGATAACCTTATGAGTAAATGATTTCAGCTCGTTTTATGCCTTAAATACTAATCGTTGGGATATAATCGGTACTTTTTCTAATAATATCTGTTCGCAACGTTATTTTTGGACAAACTTAATTATCGTCTCGTTAACGTTTTTCAAGGTACTACCTAAAATTCTTATAGTGCCAAACGTTTATTCGGTTGCAGAATAACCGATCCGGAAATAATTTATCCCTCGATCACTAAAGACATTAAATGTAAAAATTTTGCAGACCAAAAAGAAATAATTTAACAAAACCATCTACAAAAGCTTATTACTTAGAACAAGATTATTTTTTAGAATAGGTGCCAGCTAATGTAAGGCAAAAGAGAAAAATTGTTGTGGAAGTGATGTATACAAAAACTAATGAGAGATAATCAAACACAACACCTACATGCATAAATATGAACAATAAAACTTAAAGTACTGAGTCAAAAGGATGTTCAATTATGAAAACTGAGACATAACTCTACCAGGCATATCTGACTCTAAAAACCAACTAATTGTTTAGAGTAACGAGTTTTTGAAGGAGGTTTTTTCAAGTTATTTAATATGAGTAATACGTAATTTTTTGGAAAGGAGTGTTATCAGGTAATATATTGCAATTTGTATAATTTAAATTTAAAAATAAAAGATACTTAATGTAGTACAGGTTTTAATATTTGTTTTTATTTAATTCCAATCTTTAATAAAATATTTCGTTTAGAGTTACGTATCTGTAATTTGCCTATGAAGATTGACGACAATTGTGGCCAAACGAAAGACTTATTTTGAAGACACAAGGGATTACTTCCTGGAAAAGGGCAAACTAGGTTTGGTTGATAAAGATGTGATTGAAAACTTGATCATCCCAGGCAGCAGACCGATTCCCGAAATTTAATCGACTTGTTGGTATCATTATGACGTCAAAATTACGTCAACCGATGGTCCGCGGCGGAAACCCTTATCACCGAGAGAGATACCATTTTTCCTGTCGTTATCAACTCCAGAGAGATGATTTTCGAGTTACATGATGATTAATCGCTCATGTGCCAATATAAAATTTGACGACTAAGCATTTAAAGAAAACTGTAGTTTGTATTTCAAATACCGCGTGTAATATATTTTACTTAGCTATACTTGCAACTATGCATCGTTCCTACGAGACATCTGACAACGCAAAATACACCGTTTTAGTTGGCCTGCCGACGCACGACCCTAGTAACCAAAGAATCGCCACTCTCACTAGAAATAAAATCGATTGTGATTCTAGAGACATACCGACGATTTTCCTGGACACGGCATGACCGATGGAAGGAGCGGAAAGTCTCTTAAATTGCCTCAATACACGCTCCTTCGTCCGGGCCGTGAGCGGTCACGTAGCCGCCGCCGAGCGCTCCTGTCGTGATGGTGCCGCGACGTCATTTGCAGTTAGCGCTCCGGTAGTGCGCCTCGGGACGTGACGTAATATCGCTTTTCAATGGCATCTGCGTTCGTAATCTTAGCCGTAAGAATTACCTTTAGAAAACTATCTGTTCAATATGTTTCCCTATTTTTTTCTTTGTGCACACATTTTTCTAACTACATATTCGTTTATTATGTATTTATGTTTATATTGTAGATATAATACATATAAATAGATTACAACTGAGCGACGCTTGTAAAACTTCAATATTGTATTTGACTTATCTTGTTACCTGAACAGCTGACATTTAACACATGTTTATGTCTTTTAGATCAGCATCTGTGATTTGATTTAGAACTCATACCTTCATTCAAATGGGCATAATGACATTGTGTAACTTTTTTGAAATGCACCCGAAGGACTCTCGCACAACGTTTGTGTGTTTATAAGGAATCGAAAATGTAAATAAACTTTTTTCGTATACAAAATTACTATTCTACTGAATTTTGCATTACCTTTGTATAAAAAAGAATCTACTTTTTTTTTACTTTTTAAAATAAATTATGGAATTGCTACAAAAGTGTACTGAACATTTAAATGTAACTAATATTACAAACGTGATAAATGTATACGTTAATCGGTTTATTCCTCTTTTTACAAGCAGTAATGGAGCATCGGATTGAAGTGATATTTAGAACATGAGCCGGAGAGCCGTATAGGCTATTTGTTAGCTCGGAAAGTGAACGATTATTGTGGGATTATAATCATAATTACTAGGCGGTCAGAATAATTAGAACCGTAGCTGGTACGCAACACCCCCTCCAGTCCTGTCCACCCGCCCCATGTCCCTAGGGCGACTGTCGCTGCAACTCAAACGTGAGTACAGATACCATCTATTTTTAACTGTCAATTAGTATTATCTCGTCTTCGCAGGCTGCTGACATTGCACTTCTCAGTTATCGTAACCGGACAGTAACTTCGCAATCGCTTAACCGAATCGAATAAAATTTTATAGTATTCGACGCTGTCGAAATCGCAGGCCGTGTAATACGTGTAATGAATGATTGAATAGGCATTGCATTTGCGAACGAAATTGAAATTGCAGCAGATAAACAAAATTGAAATCAAGATCGGCACCAAGACTGTGACAGGAGGACAGAACGACGAGAAGTAATTAAATTCATTCTACGTCCTTATGGGCGTATCTGCGGCGAAAGTTAATTTTGATATAATTATATAGACGTTATGTTTAGGTTTTAGAGTGAATTCCGAAAACGTTATACGTGCAAAGCTCTTTCAAATATTTATACGCATATACTAATATCTCATAGCGCATAGTTTATGAGCAAAGTGATGCTGTGTATTTTGTAACATCATCCTTGGAGAGCAATTGTAGTCTAGAATGATTATGATAAAATGAATATTTTATGACTTCAAATTTATTTGTGTTAATATTTGAATGTAATACATATTTTTACAATATGATTCACCATATCTTTGTGCCATATTTTTTCAATTCTGAAGAACTCTGTGCAATAGGTATAGTATAGGTATTTGCTGAGCCATGAAGTTTGAAATATCATAATTATCGATCTTTCTCACGACACTACCTTAAGATTCAGAACTTGTAGAGAAGTTACTAAAATTTACATAGAGAACTTTGACTGACACGCTCATAACCTGATTATACACCAAACGAAGTTGAAGCCATGGTCAGCGTTTCTAGTTAAGTTTGATTTGATCATCTGCCCGGAGTGTCCCCTGAGCTGGGCGGAGTTAACGCGGAATGCCTCCGTCCAGCCCACTGCGCTAATCGGAATCAAAGCGACGTTATCTGGCAACGCAAATATCTGTCCGTTGATTAAAACACACGGCCGGCGGCCTGTCCCTATGTAACCAACCGCACGGAAACAATTACAAGCATTTGATCTGAATAATATTAACGTAGCGGATATCACGCGTGAAAGATCACAGGCCGTGCCACGGCTGGGGGGCCGACGTCACGTCGCACGAGCGAACGACAAGATTAGCGATTTCTAAAGATGATAAAAGCGGAATGTGATTTCCTTATAGCAATATTTTTCCTAGACGTGGTATTTTTAATTCATTTCAATGTAGTAGGCACTATAAGTTGAGTATAGTGATTTTTAGCACCATTTCATCATCAGTAAGATGGTGCTAAAAACCCCTAAAAATTGCAATCAGTACATTGCGTAGTATACTATTTTGGTCTCGGTTAGGAAGGTATACCTCGTTATGTTAAGTATGGAAAATTAAATATTCTGTATATATCACAGAAACAATGAAAGAACTTGATGCTTTAATTTTTACCCAAAGGGATATTTAGTTATACTTCTTATTTGAAAGATATTGTTTAACTACTTAATAATATTTGATTTTATGTAACAAGAGAAAAAATCACCTCATGCGTTTGATGCGAACTCTCGCTACACAATTTTCAGTTCCAAATTAATGTAGTGTAGTTCAAATTTAAAATAGGCTTGTTATCAAAGAATATCCTAAATTTATAAAAAATAAATAAATAAACTATTCGCTAATAGAATAAATAAATTTTGAACAAGAAACTTAATAAATAAGCAGACTGAATTCGAGCATGGAATTGCTGAGTTGTACTCTACACTAGCTTACTGTGCGACGACCTCAAACCTAAATCCCTAAGTTGACATTAAAGCTAAACGAAATTTATAGGCGCGGGGAATTTGAATATTAATATTGCAAGGGTAATATTTTTTCATGGCAATAAGACGCCTTCGCCCTATCTTCAGGGATTTTCTTATATCTGTTTATTCTGTGCGAAGTAAAACAAAGAGCTATTAAGGGGGGCGCCTGCCGTTTTATGGGTTTAATTGATTCTCTCTTTCTTTTCCTCATTCCACGTTAGGGAACTTGTCTTATTTTTGGATTTATATCTCCGCTGTCGTTTATTTGTCAAAATCTTGGAATTGAATAGAAAGTAGATGAAATGTAATTCTAAGTAAATTTGTAGGTTTTAACCTTGCTAATTGGATAGATGGAAACCAATTACGGTTTGCAAGACATCAATTAACAAAGTCATGAACAATATAATAATGCTTGATTGGCATTTTTAAAATTTAAATATACTTTTAAAATTATTTTTAATGCGACTTAAATCAGTACAGTCGATAAAACTTATGTTTGAAAATGATTTTGTTTTCGTCAAACAGAGTCATGTGCTTAAAATTTTTCATATGGCAGTCGCTGTTAAACTAAATATTATCACCATTAATAAAATCTCTTAGCTTTTAATATTAAATAAATATAATATTAAATAAAGCATTAGAGCATGAGGCAAAGTTTTTAATAGAATTTCGTAAATACTCTATTATTATACGAATTTTAGTATTCTTTACAATATTATTCGTCCTTTATCTGACTCCCTATACCAAGTAAGTACAAGTATAAGAACATCACAAATATATTTATAGATGTCTGTCGTAACGAAATTTAAATTTTACAA